>JAKGGE010002884.1:0-162500 GCA_023748175.1 Hoolock leuconedys | reverse complement strand
CCACGGTCAGGTTTCCTGAGTGTACAGTTTGCTACAGTCAGATGGATGATGTTTATTTTAACATCTCAATGATGCATCCCCTACGGTCAGGTTTCCTTGAGTGTACAGTTTGCTACAGTCAGATGGATGATGTTTATTTTAACATCTCACGATGCATCCCCACGGTCAGGTTTCCTTGAGTGTACAGTTTGCTACAGTCAGATGGATGATGTTTATTTTAACATCTCACGATGCATCCCCACGGTCAGGTTTCCTTGAGTGTACAGTTTGCTACAGTCAGATGGATGATGTTTATTTTAACATCTCAATGATGCATCCCCACGGTCAGGTTTCCTTGAGTGTACAGTTTGCTACAGTCAGATGGATGATGTTTATTTTAACAGCTCAATGATGCATCCCCACGGTCAGGTTTCCTTGAGTGTACGGTTTGCTATAGTCAGATGGATGATGTTTAACATCTCAATGATGCATCCCCTACGGTCAGGTTTCCTTGAGTGTACAGTTTGCTACAGTCAGATGGATGATGTTTATTTTAACAGCTCAATGATGCATCCCCTACGGTCAGGTTTCCTTGAGTGTACAGTTTGCTACAGTCAGATGGATGATGTTTATTTTAACAGCTCAATGATGCATCCCCACGGTCAGGTTTCCTTGAGTGTACAGTTTGCTACAGTCAGATGGATGATGTTTAACATCTCAATGATGCATCCCCACGGTCAGGTTTCCTGAGTGTACGGTTTGCTATAGTCAGATGGATGATGTTTAACAGCTCAATGATGCATCCCCTACGGTCAGGTTTCCTTGAGTGTACAGTTTGCTACAGTCAGATGGATGATGTTTATTTTAACAGCTCACGATGCATCCCCACGGTCAGGTTTCCTTGAGTGTACAGTTTGCTACAGTCAGATGGATGATGTTTATTTTAACATCTCAATGATGCATCCCCTACGGTCAGGTTTCCTTGGATTTTCTCATTAGGAGGTCACAGTACTGTCCCTGTTTCTTCAGGTTACAGTAACACAGAAACAGCAAACCTCTACCTGGCATCGGACGGTGAATACTCTCTGCACGGCTTCATCATGCAAAATAATGACCTCACCTGGAACCTCTTTACATACCTGGAGTTTGCCATCCGAGAGGGAAGAAACCGTTCACAGGAAGCGCAAAATAGCAAAGATCCGCCTTATGCGTAGCGAATATCACACACCCTATCTAGCTTGCATTGCTGAAGGCACTTTATCACTACACAGATCAGTAGGCACCTTGATCAGTCTGTCTCCGGTCTGACAGATCCCAAAGGCTCGGCTCATTCTGGCTGGAGACCTTAGTGCTGTGGCTGTTGTGTCACTCAGCCCTGGAACAGGTGCAAGGTAGACATCCTCCACTGATGAAAATAGAATTTCCTCCTAGAAACAGGTTTGAAGGCCATGCTTAGGGGCTCACACCTGTCATTCCCAGCACTTTGGGAGGCCAAGTTGGGAGGATGATTTGAGCCCAGGAGTTTGAGACCAGCCTGGGCAACAGTGAGACCCCATCTCTACAAAAAATTAACAATTAGGCTGGGCACGGTGACATGAGCCTGTAATCCCAGCTAGCTTGGGAGGTCAAGTTGGGCTGATAACCTGAGGTCAGGAGTGTGAGACCAGCCTGGCCAACACCCTGAAACCCCGTCTCTACTAAAAATACAAAAAAAATTAGCTGGGCATGGTGGTGCATGCCTGTAGTCCCAGCTACTCAAGAGGCTGAGGCAGGAGAATCACTTGAACCTGGGAGGTGGTGGTTGCAGTGAGCTGAGATCACGCCACTGCCCTCAAGCCTGGGCAACACAGCAAGACTCCGTCTCAAAAAAAAAAAAAAAATTAACAACGAGCCAGGTATGATTAGCCAGCTACTTTGGGAGGCTGAGGTGGGTGGGACGATCACTTGAACCTGGGGGGTCAAGGCTGCGGTGTGAGCCGTGATGGTGCTGCTGCACTCCAGCCTGGGCGACAGAACAAGACTGTCTGAAAAATAGAAATAGGAAGGAGTTGGACAGGCTGCCTTAAATGAATGCCCTGTTTCTTCTTTGCTTCAATGGAATTGACGCTTATCGGAGACTGCTGTTTGCAAAGCACTCCCTGCATCCTCTCGCCCCTCCTTCCCCTTTCCCTGGCAAAAACCTTTCTGAGGTGGACATGGGAGATGTGGTGGGGTCCGTGGGGCCTGTGCAGACGGGTGGGCCTCGGTCTGCAGGGCTGTGCCAGCCAGGCGTGGGGTGTCTGCTGTGGGCTCAGCTGGCCATTCCTCCTTGGCGGCGAGCACTGAGTGTGTGTGATGCAGAGATGAGCCCCAGGGAGCCGGGGGCTTCGTTCAGATGTCGGGGAGAGACAGACAGACAGGGAGACACAGAGAGAGACAGGCAGACAGAAAGGTAGAGGGAGACAGAGACAGAGAGACAGAGGACAGAGGCACAGGGAGACAGAGACAGGGAGACAGAAGGAGACAGAGACAGGGACAGAGACAGAGACAGAGACAGAGACAGAGACAGAGACAGAGACAGAGACAGAGACATGGAGAGAGACAGACAGAGGGAGACAAAGACAGAAAGAGGAAGACAGAGACACACAGACCAAGGGAGAAAGAGTCAGAGAGAGAGAAGCCGAGAGGCATGGACAGGGGCCCTGAGCCAGAGTGAGCAGCCGGCCTGGGCATCACAGAGGACAGATCCCTGAGCCCCATCATTGCCACCCACACAGGGGAGGGCCGGGGAGCCCTGCGGGATTTAGGGAGCCAGGATGGAGACGGGCTGTCCTGCTGGGAGCAGGGCTCAGAAGCATTCCTCAGCAGTGCTTGCTTGCCCTGGGGGGACAGGGGATGTCCAGGCGAACCCTGGACACAGCCCTGAGCCAGGACAGGCCTGGGCTCCTCTGGGACCCGGGGTAGGTGCCACCAGGGGGGAATTGGAGAAGCTCGGAGGAGCTTCTCCTCTGCACACCGGAATTCTCGGAGGAGCCCCCTCTGCACACTGCACTATTGCGGTGAAGGCTGAGCCGGGTCACCTGCAGAGACATTGCGGCTACTCTCGCGGTTTTCTCGTGAGGTGTTTGTGGACCACCGGAGCCTCCAGGATGAAAAGCTTTATTGGGAAAAGCCTATTGTGAAACTCAGACGCTTGGAGTTCAGGCTGTGGTGTGGACCAAGGGATTCCAAGGAGATCGCCCACCACTTTGGGGTCCTCTGTCCCCAGCCAGCCCAGCCCCCACACAGACAGGGGTACCCAACACAGCTGTGGCATGAAGCCCCCTCTGCAGCCCAGGCGTGGCTGAGCCCCCATGCTCTGGAGCCCTGCACTTCTCCCCCCGACCCCCAGGGAGAGGCTGGGTGAGCCCTCGGCCCGTGTTCTCTGGTGCCCCTAAGCACCCACTGTGTTCCAGGACGTGCACTACCAGAGCCCGGAGACGCGGCTGCGGTTCATACAGGCCATGCATGGCATGGCAAAGCTGACTGCGCGCCAGGTGGCCACAGCCTTCGATCTGTCCTGCTTCTCCTCCGCCTGCGACGTGGGAGGTGGGTAGCCCCCACCGCCGGGGTTCTCCTTACTTTCATTTATTAAGCCACAGGCATCTTCCCTGCTCAGGACACCTGCAAACTGCCTTTTTCCATTGACAAGCCTTATAACAACCTGCACTGGGCCAGGCTGAGTCCCAGATCGTGGGTGGATATTCCCAAGTTCCAGGAGGCCCCTGGGGATGCCTTAATGCTCCCCTAGAGACTGTGTGGCCCTCTGTTGGCTACAGAGCTGAGGCGGAGCACCTTGGAATCCCTGGATTCCCCTCAGCAAGTCTGATTATATCCTGACGCACCCTCCACCCCACCCCAGCCCTGGACAGTGGGTGGAGCAGTACACACATTCCCAAGGGCTGCTGGGGGATCAAGGGCCTGGGACGATTTTCACACCATCAGCTTACATTTCCCCAACCTCTGAATGCCTCTCCTCCTTGTGGCCCAGAGTGGCTGCTGTAGCACCAGCCATCGTGTCTGCATCCCCACAGCAGGAAGAAGAGAGGAGTACAGCCCTCCACCCCGGGGCTGGAGGGATTTCCCTGCAGGTCTGTGCCCCCACACTCACCTGCTTGTACAGTCTTGTCTGGGACACCAGCAAACTCCCCACTGCTGGCTTTCCCTTCCAGCATGGGTCTCAATGCGATGCCCCTGAACATTACTTCTGCCCCTGTTGAGCTTTTGGAGAGTCGTCAGGGCTCCATAGGCGCCAGGACGACCAGGCCGCAGAGCATGGATTTGCTTCCCCGCAGGCTGCACAGGTGCCCTGGCCCGAGAGCTGGCCCATGAGTACCCTCATCTGCAGGTGACTGTGTTTGACCTCCCGGACATCATTGAGCTGGCCGCCCACTTCCAACCCGCCGGACCGCAGGCAGGCGAATCCATACGCGGCAGGTGAGGCTACGCCGTCTGACCAGCCCTGCTAACCTTTTCCAGGCGCCATCATCTCTTTCTAGACAGGGTGCACGGCTGTGTGTGTACCTGTGTTTCTGCCTGGGCGTTTCCATGGTAGGTATCTGTGTGCAAATGTGACTGTCTGCTGTGCTTGTGTGTGTCTGTGTGTGTGTGTGTCTGTGTGTGTGTTGTGTGTGGATGTCTGTGTGTGTGTGTGTGTGTGTGTGTCTGTGTGTGTGTGTGTGTGTCTGTGTGTGTGTGTGTGTGTGTGTGTGTGTGTGTGTGTGTGTGTGTGTGTGTGTGTGTGTGTGTGTGTCTGTGTGTGTGTGTGTGTGTGTGCGCGCGGCCGTGCTGGTGTGTGTATGCGTATGTGACTGCTGTGGTTGTGTCTATATGCATGGTGTGTGTGTGTCTGCGCGTGTGTGTGGATGTGTGCATGTCTGTGTGTGCATCTCTGTGTGCCCGTCTGTGTGCATGTCTGTGTATGCATGTGTCTGTGTGTGGTATGTCCTTGTGTGCGTGTCTGTGCATGAGAATGGCTCTGTGGGTCTGCGTCTGCACAACTCTGTGGTGTGTGCTTGCATATGTGTGAGGGTATGTGTGTTTCTGTGCGTCTGTGTGTCTGCGTCTATGTGTACCTGTCACTATATCTGTGTCCATGTGTCTGTGTGTGCCCATCTGTGCATGTCTGCATCTGTGTGCGTGTGTGTGCCTGTCGCTGTATCTCTGTGTCTATGTCTGAATCTATGTGTGTCTGTGTGTGCCAGTCTTGTTGGTGTATCTGTGTCCATGTGTGTGCCTGTCAGTGTATCTGTGTGTCCGTAAGCGCAGTTCAAGTGCAGGTGGTTTTCAGGGCGCATGTGCTTGCATGTGTGCCTTTGTGTCTGCATGTCTGTGTGTGCATCTGGATGGGTATATGTGTGTGCCTGTATGTCTGTGTCTGCATCCGTGGGTATGCCTGTGCGTGTCTCTCTGTGGGTCCACACAGACACGAGGGCATCTCCAAACAGGTGGATGAGGCAGGGCGTGGTAGCTCACGCCTGTAATCCCAGCACTTTGGGAGGCTGAGGTGGGTGAATCACCTGGAGGTCAGGAGTTCGAAACCAGCCTGGCCAACATGGTGAGACCCCATCTCTACTAAAAATACAAAAATAAGCAGGGCGTGGTGCCGGTTGCCTGTAGTCCCAGCTACTCAGGAGGCTGAGGCAGGAGAATCGCTTGAACCTGGGAGGTGGAGGTTGCAGTGAGCTGAGATCACACCATTGCACTCCAGCCTGGGTGACAGAGTGAAACTCCATCTCAAAAAGAAAAAAAAAAAAAGACAATGATAATAATGATAAATAAAAATAAACAAACAGGTGGACGGCTGTGTGAAGTTATCATCAGTGCAAGTAGCCGAGATGGGAGGGGAGTGGAGATGGGGAACAGCCGAGATCAGCATTCATGGGCATCCACGGCACCGAGGCCACGGAAGGAACTGACCCAAGAGCTGTAACAGGGCGGCCTTAGGTTAGACTTGAAGGAGAACTTCCAGGTGGCAGCTGCTGAGGCCAGGACGGATTGACAGGAGACGCCTGGGCCAAGCGCGGTGGCTCACGCCTGGAATCCCAGCAGTCTGGGAGGCTGAGGTGGGTGGATCACCTGAGGTCAGGAGTTTGAGACCAGCCTAAGCAACACGGTGAAACCCCGTCTCTACTAAAATTACAGAAATTCGCTGAGCATGGTGGCGGGCGCCTATAATCCCACCTATTCGGGAGGCTGAGGAAGGAGAATCGCTTGAACCCGGGAGGCGGAGCTTGCCGTGAGCCGAGATCGCGCCATTGCACTCCAGCCTGGGCAACACAGCAAAACTCCATCTCAAAAAAAAATAAAAATAAAAAAAGAGACACCTGACGTGCCGTAACTCAGCACCACTCAACAGCAGCCAGGCCTGTGGGCGCAGGCGCTGGGGACCTCCATACCCCTCCCCCAGAGGTTCCTGGGTGCTTTTCTAGTTTTTAAAAAAACAAAACACAACCATCCTACAGCTCCTCCTGCAGGACATCATGATAGCTGTGCTTCTGATTTGTCAGATCTGCAGAAACACAATGCTAAAGTTTATTTTTGAAAGATGTCTCACTCTGTCACCCAGGCTGGAGTGCAGTGGCGTGATCTTAGCTCACTGCAACCTCCACTTCCTGGGTTCAAGTGATCCTCCCACCTCAGCCTCCCGAGTAGCTGGGGTTACAGGTGCCCACCACCACGCCCAGCTAATTTTTGTACTTTTCGTAGAGACAGGGTTTCACCATGTTGGCCAGGCTGGTCTTGAACTCCTGACCTCAGCTGATCCACTCGCCTCGGCCTCCCAAAGTGCTGTGATTACACCCCGCCCAGCCAGAAATGCTAAAGTTTAAAATCATAAGCCCTGAAATAGCACCTCCTCCTTGCAGCTGGGGGAAAACAGCTCAGACTTCCCACCGCACACTCCCCCGCCCCTTCTTTCCCCCTCATGCAACTCACAGCTTGCTTGCTTTCTTTGCTCTGGTTCGTATTTGCTGAACAGAGCAGGGTTAGCAATCAATAAATACAAAGGCTTCTGTGACCATCCACAGGTGCACACCAGCACACGGTAGGTACGGGGTTTCCTGTGGTGGCCGGAACAAACTACCCCCTGCGGGGGCCTCACAACTTCCAAAACAACAGGAATTTATCCTCTCCCAGTCCTGAAGACCAGAAGTCTGAGATCAAGGCATCTCAGGGCTGGTTCCCTCCGGAGGCCCTAGGGGAGGGTCCTTCCTGCCTCTCCCAGCTCCCGGGGGCTCCAGGCATCCCTGGGCTTGTGGCTGCATCACTCCAGTCTCTGCCTCCATCTCCACGTGGCCTTCTCCTCTGAGTCTGTCTCCTCTTCTATCTCTTAAAAGGACACCTGTTGGCCGGGCACGGTGGCTCACACTTGTAATCCCAGCACTTTGGGAGGCCGAGGCGGGTGGATCACAAGGTCAAGAGATTGAGACCACAGTGAAACCCCGTCTCTACCAAAAATATAAAAAAATTAGTTGGAGGTAGGGCGGGCGCCAGTCCTGAAGTTATCGAGAGGCTGAGGCGGAGAATGGCGAACCCGGGAGGGCGGAGCTTGCAGTGAGCCGAGATCGCGCCACTGCACTCCAGCCTGGGTGACAGAGCGAGACTCTGTCTCAAAAAAAAAAAAAAAAGGACACCTGTCATTGCATTTAGGACAGAGACGCTATTTCCAGATAAGATCCCATTCCCAGCGACTAAGGGTCAGCACCTGAATGTATCTTTTAAGGGGACACCATTCACTGCACTACAGCAGACCATCTTTTCATTTCAGCAATTACAGAGGGGCGTGCAGCTACGTGCAGCCCCCCCCACCCCCCACAGGCAACCCTCCTGGGCGCCTGAATTGGAATCACCAAAGAAGGCCCTGCCGTTGCCCACTCACCGGCAGTGCTGCTCTGACTCTCCCTGGCAGACGCCCATTTGTGCCGACTCTGCCTGCCTTGCCCAGGTGGTGCCCCTGAATTTCCTGCTTTTTTTCCTCCCCTGCCTTCCTTTTTTTTTTTTGGTCAATCAGGCTAGAGTGCAATCGGCACGATCTCAGCTCACTGCAACCTCTGCCTCCCAGGTTCAAGCAATTCTGCCTCAGCCTCCCGGAGTAGCTGGAATTACAGGCACCCGCCACCCCTGTCTAGCTAATTTGTATGTTTAGTAGAGATGGGGTTTTGCCATGTTGCCCAGGCTGGTCTCGAACTCCTGAGCTCAATCTACCCACCTCAGGCTCCCAAAGTGGTGAGATTACAGGTGTGAGCCACTGTCCCCAGCCTTTTCTCGGCCAGAGTCAAACCGCACGGGCGTGACATCACTAACCAGCTCCTCATGGATCTCTGTTCAAGTCCCCATGGGGATATACTTCAGGAGGACCCATTCCCGCCCACACCCCTCTCCCCGATTTAGGATGTGGCTGGCGCTCCCAAGATCTGTCCAGGGGAGGACTCCTTCTTCCATACCTGACGGATGTGTCGCCTTTTGTCTTTAAACCAGGTGACTTTTCAGGTCTCCCCAGCTGAGCTGCACGCCCCAGCTGGATCCCAAAACACTGGCCAGACGCCAAAGTCCACAAGTTACTCAGCAGGGTCGCCGAGAGCTGCAAGCCAGGTGAGAGCCTGTCGTCAGGTTCACTGTTTTTGTTAAGACGTAGTATTTTGGGTTCAAGTTTTACAAGGAGGCCGGGCGGGGTGGCTCACGCCTGTCATCCCAGCACTTTGGGAGGCCGAGGCGGGCGGATCATCTGAGGTCAGGAGTTCCAGACCAGCCTGGCCAATGTGGTAAAACCCCGTCGCTACTAAAAATACAAAAATTAGCCAGGCATGGTGGCTCATGCCTATAATCCCAGCACTCTGGGAGGCTGAGGCAGGCGGATCACTTGAGGTCAGGAGTTCGAGACCAGCCTGGCCAATATGGTGAAACCATCTCTACTAAAAATACAAAGATTAGCCAGGTGTGGTAGTGCACACCTGTAATCCCAGGTACTTGGGAGGCTGAGGCAGGAGAATCGCTGGAACCTGGAGACGGAGGTTGCAGTGAGCCGAGACTGCGCCACTGCACTCCAGCCTGGGTAGAGAGCGAGACTCCATCTCAAAAAAAAAAAAAAAAAAAAAAAAAATCCTAAAGAGAAAATACATTTACTATTCATGAAGCTGAAGTGGCTCATCGTAAAGGTCTTCATTCTTGTCTTCACATTGAGGAGGCTGCACAGGAGGCGGAAGCCGTGGGCTGGTCTTGCTGTCTCAGGGGTGGCCGAGGCAGAGGGAAATCCACGAATGAGTGGACTCTGCAGTTTAGAGCCGTGTTGCTGAAGGGTCAGCTGGATCTAATCTGTGTGTTTCTACACAGACACACATGCACACACACACGGCACGCACTGGCTCGGCTCACAGCCTTCACATCAGGTTTTTCCCCCGTCCACCCAGGCTGCCTGGGAGCCCAGTGGGGCTGCTGGAACCGGTTCGCGCCAGGGCTGCGTATCGGATTTCCACAGTTGAAAGAGCTGGCCCTGAGGGAATCTGGTGGGTGCTCAGCCTCCCTCAAGAGTTCAGCGTTGTTGCTGCAGTGAGAATTCCTGGAATATTTGCAGAGAACGCTTAATTATCTTAACAGAGCCAGGGCCTGGGAAGCCTGGCACCTGTGCTTTGAAACAGGACTCCCCATAGGCTCAGATGGTCAAGAGACTTCCATCCTTTTTCTCTCCCTCTCTCTTTCTCTGTGTATCTATCTCTTTTTTTTTTTTTGAGACGGAGTCTCGCTCTGTCGCCCAGGCTGGAGTGCAGTGGCACGATCTCGGCTCTCCGTAACCTGTGCCCCCAGGGTTCAAGCCATTCTCCTGCCTCAGCCTCCCGAGTAGTTGGGACTACAGGCACCTGCCATCATACCTGGCTAATTTTGTATTTTTAATAGAGACAGGGTTTCACCATGTTGGTCAGGCTGGTCTCGAACTCCCACCCTCAGGTGATCCACCCACCTAGGACTCCCAAAGTGCTGGGATTACAGGCGTGAGCCACCTTGCCCGGCTCTCTTTGTATTTTTTGAGACGAGGTCTCACTCTGCTGCCCAGGCTGGTGTGCAGTGGCACAGTCACAGCTCACTGCAGCCTTGACCTCCTAGGCTCAAGCTATCCTCCCACCTCAGCCTCCCGAGTAGCTGGAAGTACAGGCATGCATCACCATGCCCAGCTAATTTTTTAAGAAGTTTTTTCTGATACCGGGCACGGTGGCTCACACCTGTAATCCCAGCACTTTGGGAGGCCAAAGCGGGCGGATCTTGAGGTCAGGAGTTCGAGACCAGCCTGAGCCAGTGACACCCGCCCCTCTACTAAAAGCAAGAATGGCAGTACGTGAATACACACCATAATTCTAGCTACTCAGGAGGCTGAGGCAGGACATCACTTGAACCCGGGAGGCGAAGGTTGCAGTGAGCCGAGATCCCACCACTGCACTCCAGCCTGGGCAACAGAGCAAGACTCTGTCTCAAAAAAAAAAAAAAAAAAAAAAGTTTTTTGTGGAGATAGGAGTCTCCCGCTGTCGCCCAGGCTGGAGTGCAATGGTGTCATCATAGTTCACTGTAGCCTTGATCTCCTGCACTCAAGCGATCCTCCTGCCTCAGCCTCCCAAAATGCTGGAGTTAAGAACGTCAGCCACTGCGCCCGGCCTCTCTCTGTCTCTCTCTTCTCCCTCTTCCTGTCTCCTCCTCTATCTATCTATCTATCTATTTTATTTATTTACTTATCTATCTATTCACCCATCCATCTCATCCATGCATCCATCTATTCACCCATCCATCTCATCCATGCATCCATCTATCCATCCATTCATCTACCTACCTACCCATCATCTACCATCTATTCACCCATCCATCTCATCCATGCATCCATCTATCTATCTATTTTATTTATTTACTTATCTATCTATTCTATCTATGTATCTATTTTATCTATCTATCTATTTTATCTATCTATTCTATCTATGTATCTATCTATTTATCCATCTATCCATCCATTCATCTACCTACCTACCCATCATCTACCATCTATTCACCCATCCATCCATCTCATCCATGCATCTATCTATCTATCTATTTTATCTATCTATCTATCTATCTATCTATCTATCTATCTATCTATCTATCTATCTATCTATCTATCTATCTATCTATCTATTCTATCTATGTATCTATTTTATCTATCTATCTATCTATCTATTTTATTTATTTACTTATCTATCTATTCACCCATCCATCTCATCCCATCCATCTATCCATCCATTCATCTACCTACCTACCCATCATCTACTATCTATTCACCCATCCATCCATCTCATCCATGCATCCATCTCTCTATCCATTCATCTATTTTATCTATCTATCTATCTATTCTATCTATCTATTCTATCTATGTATCTATTTATTCTATCTATCTATCTATCTTTATCTATGTATCTATTTATCTATCTATCTATCTATTCTATCTATGTATCTATTTGTTTTACTCTATCTATCTATTCACCCATCCATCCATCCATCCATCCATCCATCCATCCATCCATGCATCCATCTATCCATCCATCCATCTCATCCATGCATCCATCTATCTATCTATCTATTTATTCTATCTATTTTATCTATGTATCTATTTTATCTATGTATCTATTTTATTTTACTTATCTATCTATCTTTATCTATGTATCTATTTATTCTATCTATTTTATTTTATTTTATCTATGTATCTATTTATCTATCTATTTTATTTTATCTATCTATTTTATTTTATCTATTTATTCTATTTATTTATTTATTTTATTTTACCTATCTATCTTTATCTATGTATCTATTTTATCTATGTATCTATTTATTTATTTATTTGTTTTATTCTATCTATCTATTCTATCTATGTATTTATCTATCTATTTATTCATCTATTTTATTTTATTTTACTTATGTATCTATTTTATTTTATCTATGTATCTATTTTATTTTATTTTACTCTATCTATCTACTTTATCTATGTATCTATTTTATTTATTCTATCTATTTTATTTATTTATTTATTCTATCTATTTATTCTATGTATCTATTTTATCTATCTATTTGTTTTACTTATCTATCTATTTATTCTATCTATTTTATTTTATCTATCTATCTATCTATTTTATCTATGTATCTATTTTATCTATCTATTTTATTTTACCTATCTATCTATTTATTCATCTATTTTATCTATGTATCTATTTTATTTTATCTATTCTATCTATTTTATTTTATTCTATCTATCTATTTTATTTGTTTTACTCTATCTATCTATCTATTCTATCTATGTATTTATCTATCTATTTATTTACTCTATCTATCTATTCTATCTATGTATCTATTTGTTTTATCTATCTATTCTATCTATCTATTTATCTATCTATTTATTCTATCTATTTGTTTTACTCTATCTATCTATTTATTCTATCTATCTATTTATTCTATCTATGTATCTATTTTATCTATCTATTCTATCTATGTATTTATCTATCTATTTGTTTTACTCTATCTATCTATCTATCTATTCTATCTATGTATCTATTTATTCATCTATTTTTTTTTGGACAATTCTTTCTTCCTTGCTTCTGTCTCGCTTCTAGACAGCCTTTGTCTTCTCTCCTCCCTCTCTACTTGTGGGTTCCCTTGCAGAGCCAGGAAGTTTCTGTTTCATTGGTGCCTTGAGAGGCTCCTGTTGCCTGCTGTGTCTCCTGTGTCCTGCTGAAGGATCCCTGCGTGGCTGGCCAGGACTCCAGCTCTCTACTCTCTCCCCTTCAGGGGCCGGCCTGCTGCTGGTGGAGACGCTCCTGCATGAGGAGAAGAGGGAGGCGCAGGGTGCCCTGATACAGTCGCTGAACATGCTGGTGCAGACTGAAGGCAGGAGTCTTGAGCCAGTGATACCGAACTGCTGGGCTGCACGGCTTCCGCCAGGCCACAGAAAGTGTAGTGCACTTGGGGGTGTCCTGAATCATCATAGCCACAAAATGGCCTGAGCCTAGACAGCATGCTGCAGGTGGACTGCCTGGTCCCCAAGTACCATAGGACAGTCACATAGGAGCGTGTAGTCGTGACTGAATAAAGAAAGCAAAAGCCTGTCTCTGCCTCCTCCGTAGGGGTTTTGATGAGGGAGGAGGTTGCATTTGGGGAGAAGACAGAGGCTGCATTTGGGGAGGAGGGAAGGAGGCTGCATTTGTGGAGGAGGAGGGAGATGGAGGCTGCATTTGGGGAGGAGGGAAAGGAGGCTGCATTCGGGGAGGGGGAGGCTGCATTGGGGAGGAGGAGATGGAGGCTGCATTCAGGGAGGAGGAGATGGAGGCTGCATTTGGGGAGGAGAGGAGGCTGCATTTGGGGAGGAGGGAAAGGAGGCTGCATTCGGGGAGGAGGGGATGGAGGCTGACATTTGGGGAAGAGGAAGGGAAGGAGGCTGCATTCAGGGAGGAGGGGAAGGAGGCTGCATTTGGGGAAGAGGAGGGGAAGGAGGCTGCATTTGGGGAGGAGGGAAGGAGGCTGCATTTGTGGGAGGGGGAAAGGAGGCTGCATTTGGGGAGGAGAGGAGGCTGCATTCGGGGAGGAGGGAGGAGGCTGCATTTGGGGAGGAGGGAAATGGAGGCTGCATTTGGGGAGAAGGAAGGAGGCTACATTCGGGGAGGAGGAAGGAGGCTGCATTTGGGGAGGAGGGGATGGAGGCTGCATTCAGGGAGGAGGAGATGGAGGCTGCATTCGGGGAGGAGGGAGATGGAGGCTGCATTCAGGGAGGAGGAGATGGAGGCTGCATTCGGGGAGGAGGAGATGGAGGCTGCATTTGGGGAGGAGGGAAGGAGGCTGCATTTTGGGGAGGGGGGAAGGAGGCTGCATTCAGGGAGGAGGAGATGGAGGCTGCATTCAGGGAGGAGGAGATGGAGGCTGCATTCGGGGAGGAGAGGACGGAGGGACAGCCAGAGATAACTGTTCAGCCCAGCGGATGTCCTGGGAGCCAGCAGCCTTCCAGAGTAGCCGGCGGGGACTCCCGGGGTGGGCAGTGGGGACGGGGCTTTCTCCTGCCTCCCAGCAGGCTGACGGCTGCTATGACAGTGCCATACCAGGCAGGGTCTCAGTCCTTCTCCGCAATCCAGCCCGCATCTTCCCACCTTCCGCACGGCTTCCAGGGTTTCCTCCATGGGACGCCATCGCCGCCGCTCACCCCGGACGCCCACAGGCCATGGAGTGGTAGTTCTCCAGGCAGCTTCCGTCTCTCCTGCCTTGGTGCAGAGACTGTCACGAGCGGGACCTCCCCAGCCCCTGCTGCGGGGCTGAAATGTGTCTGTAAAACCCCCCAAGCCCAGGCAGGCCAGACTCCCACCGCCCCGTGAGGCCCTCCTGCATACACGCTCGCTGCGGTTGTGGGGAGCTGAGCGTATCCACATTTCCCCCGTGCTCCGCTCCCAGTTCCTGCTGCTGGCTAGGTTCCGGACCAGGACCTCAGTTCACTCTCTGGTGCCCACACAGCTCCCTTTCCTCCCTGGCCCCCGTCAGGGAATGGCTGGGCCAACCTGGGGCCGGGCTGGGGTGGAGCCCTTTAACTCACAGCCTTGACCTCAAGGAGGCACCAGGGTTCAGGCGGCGTCTGCAAAGCGGGGAGAACTGGAGCAGGCCCAGGTGCTGTTTTCACGGTGCGTGCACCCAGCTTACCCGTTCTGGGCTGGGCCTCAGTCTGCGTTATATTTCAGCTGTTTTCCTTTTTAGGAGACGGAGTCTGGAGTTTTGCTCTTGTTGCCCAGACTGGAGCGCAATAGTGCAATCACGGCTCACTGCAACCACTGCCTCCTGGGCGACCTATTTCAAGGTGCCTGCTGCACAGGTGGGAGAGGTTTTCTGCAATGGTCACACGTGATCTCAATAACACCCAAGTCACAAGCTGCTCCACCCTTACAGTTACCTGGTATCACAGAAGAATGTGTAGGTTGCTTTGTGCTTTAAGAAAACAGCTGAAATAGGCCGGGTGCAGTGGCTCACGCCTGCCATCCCAGCACTCTGGGAGGCCGAGGCAGGTGGATCACCTGAGGTCAGGAATTCGAGACCAGCCTGGCCAACATGGTGAAACCCTGTCTCTACAGAAAATACAAAAATCAGCCGGGCATGGTGGCAGGTGCCTATAATCCCAGCTACTTGGGAGAGGCTGAGGCAGGTGAATTGCTTTAACCTGGGAAGTGGAGGTTGTGGTGAGCCAAGATCGCGCCATTGTACTCCAGCCTGGGCAATAAGAGCAAAACTCCGTCTCAAAAAAAAAAAAAAGAAAAAGAAAACAGAAAACAGCTGAAATAGGACGGGTGCAGTGGCTCACGCCTGTCTTCCCAGCACTTTGGGAGGCCGAGGCAGGCAGATCACCTGAGGTCAGGAATTCAAGACCAGCCTGGCCCAACATGGTGAAATCCTGTCTCTACACAAAATACAAACATTAGCTGGGCGTAGTGGCAGGAGCCTGTAATCCCAGCTACTAGGGGGAGGCTGAGACAGGAGAATCCCTTGAACCCAGTAGGTGGAGGCTGCAGTGAGCCGAGATTGTGCCACTGCACTCCAGCCTGGGAGACAGAGCGAGACTCTTGTCTAAATAAATAAATAAATAAATAAATAAAACTGACCTCTGTATATTTTATGTAATATAAATTATGTGTTCTATAAATTCTGTAAATTATGTGTTCTATCCATGTACAGGCACATGTGTAGAGGTGTGTGTGTTCAGGTGTGTATACATACATACACATACACACCCATCTGCACACACACACAGACACAGTCCTATGTGTCACTGAATGACAAGGACCTGTTTCGAGAAATGCATCCTTGGGCGATTCTCTGTGTGCCCATCACGGGGTGCACTCACACATACCGCCGTGGCACACACAGCCTGCTACTCACCTGGGCTGTACGGCAGGGCCCCCGGCTCCCGGGCTACAAACTTGGACAGCAGGTGAGTATGCCGAGTGTTGCAGGCTGCTGTGATACAATGGTAGGGATTTGCGTGTCTACAAATAAAGGCACAGGAAAACTACGGTATTACCATCTCCTGGGACCTCCTCTGTCTAGGAAGGCCGTTGTTGACAAGGGTTGTTACCTGGCACGGGTGACTGTGTATAATTCTGGACAGACTCCGTTTTTTTTTTTTTGGTCTGTTTTTTTGAGAGAGAATCTCACTGTTGCCCAGGCTGGAGTGCAATGGCACGATCTCGGCTCACGGCAACCTCGGCCTCCCGGGTTCAAGCAATTCTCCTGTCTCAGCCTCCCGAGTAGCTGGGGTTACAGGCTCCTGCCACTACGCTCACCTAATTTTCGTATTTTTAGTAGAGACAGGGTTTCACCATGTTGGTCAGGCTGGTCTCAAACTCCTGACCTCAGGTAATCCACCCACCTCGGCCTCCCAAAGTGCTGGTATCACTGCAGCATGGAGCCACTGTGCCCGGCCTCTTTTTTTTTTTTTTTTTTTTTTTTTTTTTACAATCACCCATGGTGTCTCCACAGAAGCCTACATGCAGCAGGAAGAAAATTCGGCTTTGATGATGAAAGGGGGAGTCCAGTGCGGTGGCGCGTGCCTGTGGCCCTCACTGCTTGGCAACCAAGAAGGATGAGGCTTCCAGGCCCCTCCATCACACACCTCGATGTGGGGCCAGGCAGGACCTGACAACCACCGGGAGATGCCACGGAGCCCAGCCCTGGAGAGCAGCCAGGCCTCCATCAGTCCTACCTCCCTCCTCCCTCCTCCCTCCCTTCCCACGTCAGCCTGGCCTGGAACTGTCCCTCCTTCCTTCCTTCCCACGGCAGCCTGGTCCAGAGCTGGGACGACAGCATCCTGGTCACCTTGGGCTGCCCCCATCCAAACTCCTCTGTCCTGTCCTGGGAAAGCAGGCAAAGTCCCTGCCTACAGGGTTCCCCCGTGTACCTGCAGGACGCCGTCTGTCTTAAGGCACAAAGGCCGGGGCCTCCGCAGGGCTCACAGGTGGCTTCTAGAGAAGATGCCCGCCACAGCTGCTCTCTGCTCCATCTCAGGTGACCACTGGCCATCTTGGAAGCAACCTGCTTTGATGGTTGTGAAGCCTGAAGCTCCTTCCTCTCCAGCCCCTGCCACCCGGGGCGGGGAATGGGGACAGGATGGAGACAGAGGTGGGCCCAGCCCTCCGGGAGTTCTAGGGGCGAGGGACAGATTCCCACCACTTGAGTACCCAGCGAAGGCCCCACTCCAGATTGAAACGTTCATGAGTCCGAGAAGGTTCTGGCAGTCAGCCCAGGAAGAGGCCGGCATGGGGGGGGGGCCTCTTGGTGGAGAGAACCAGAGGCGCCTGCCCTAGGGGGAGCCCAGGCCCCCCTTTGTCTTGGCTGCTGGGAGTGGGCTGGGGGGCCACATGGTTGCAGCAGGGACCTCCAACATGGCCTCCATGCGTTCTGGTCCCCTCGCCATTTGCCCTTAAACCAAGGACCCGCAGAGGGAATCCCCCAGGTGGAAGGAAGCCGGATAAAGGGTCCCTGGGGCTTGTTCGTCTCCCTCTCCCTTCTGGGTCTGCTAGAACTTTTTTTTTTTTTTCAAGACAGAGTCTCGCTTTGTCGCCCAGGCTGGAGTGCAGTGGTGTGATCTCGGCTCACTGCAACCTCCGCCTCCCAGGTTCAAGTGATTGTCCTGCCTTAGCCTCCGCAGTAGCTAAAATTACAGGTGCCCGCCACCGTGCACAGCTAATTTTTTAGTATTTTCAGTAGAGATGAGGTTTCACCATGTTGGTCAGGCTGGTCTCGAACTCCTGACCTCAGGTGACCCCCCACCCCCACCCCCACCCCCGGCCTCCCAAAGTGCTGGGATGACAGGCGTGAGCCACTGCACCAAGCCCGTGTTTTTATTCATTGGAATAACCGCGCAAAAACAGCCCCTCTGGACTCTGCGAGTCTGTGTGTGGCATGCACAGAACGTCCTGAGGATTGTGATGATTTAAAAACCAGTCAGGTGACACGGCTGGAATTCCGTGCAGCGTAGCCTGACCGGCCAGGTTCGCCTACTCCCTCCTCCGCTCAGCGAGCACTACATGATGAGCGCCTGGTGCATACCAGGAGTGTCCGTCTGGCTCTAAAACAGCCTCTGGATTTATCTGGGGGCCGGGGCAGGCGAAGCGGGAGGACAACGGACCCTAAGGATGATGCTGAGTACACAGCTCCTCCCAGCCTGCCCAGCTTGAAGGCCCACTTCCAGGGAAGCTGTGCAGAGAGCCCTTTTCCAGGGTAAAGGTCTTAGGGGACTCTTCTCGGGGGAGAGGTCTTGGGGAGCCTTCAAGAGGGAAATCTTGGGGAGCCCTCTTCCAGGGGGCAGGTCCTGGGGGGGCACCTTCAGGGGGGAAGTCTTTGCGGCGGCCCTCTTCATGGGGAAGTCTTGGGGAGCCTCCTTCAGAGGAGGAGCCCTTTTTGGGGGGTGGCCCTGGGAGTCCCTTTTCAGGGAGGAGGTCCTGGGGAACCCTCTTCAGGGGGAAGGTCTCTTGGGGGCCCTCTTCTGGGGAAAGGGGTCTGTCAAGCCCCCTCATCCTGCAGCCCCATCAGCCCTCCCTGGACCACACTTCTTACAGGCAGAACCTCGGCAACGACTAATTACAAAAGATGTGCTGCTGCCCCCACCCAACACAGAGCCTGGCACCCCACCCCACCCCGCATAAAGCCAACCTCACCCCTGCTCTGATTCCTTCCCGGCCGTCCGATGAAGCCTGAAGTCTTTCCATTAAAACACCTCTGCTTCTGGGCGGGGCACGGTGGCTCACATCTGTCATCCCAGCACTTTGGGAGGCCGGGGTGGGCAGATCACTTGAGGTCAGGAGTTCGAGACCAGCCTGCTTGGGCCTGGCACCCAGGATGTGCTCAGCAAATGCTTCTGGAATGGACGGCTGAAACCCCGTCTCTACTAAAAATATAAAAATTAGGCATGGTGGCACACACTTCCAATCCCAGCTACTTGGGAGGCTGAGGCAGAAGAAACGCTTGAACCTGGGAGGCGGAGATTGCAGTGAGCCGAGATTGCACCACTGCACTCCAGCCTGGGCGACAGAGCAAGACTCCGTCTCAATAAGCACACAAAAAACCCACCTCTACTTCTATATTAATCCACCTACTTTTCTGACCCCCAAGGGGCTTTCTGGACGCAGATTCCAGGAGAGCAGCTGCTGCTCAGGCAGCAGTGATCGCTCAAGCCACACAGGTAATTTTATCAGATGCTGGCAGAGAAGGGGTTCTCCTGGCTGGGTGCCTGGCAGGCAGATCGGGGCTCAATCCTTTCTTCTCAGTCCTTGGAGAGGCAGGGTGGTGAGAGACACAGCTCTACCCCCACTACCCAGCAGCTGTTGTCTCTCCCACTTCCAACTCCCAGGTGTGAGGTCCACCTGACCCTCCTTTCCCAGGGAGGCTGTGTCCCCGGGTTCCAGGGCAGGTGGCCCCAAAGGCCTCCCAGGTCATGCCCCGGTTAGGCATGGCGACTTTGTTCCCTCCCAGATACGAGGGGCAAAGGAGTTAGTGTCCAAGGCTAAGTCCCATGTGCAGCACTCTGTATGGAAAAACAGCCCCAATTAGCAATTCATTCATCCATCTATCCTTCCATCCATCCATTCATCCATCCATCCATCATCTATCCATCCATCCATTCCAGAGTGCATCTATCCATCCACCCACCCATTCATCATCCATCCATCCATCCACTTTCCATCCATCATCCATCCATCCATCATCCATCCATCCCTCCATCATGCATCCATCATCCATCTATATCCATCTATCCATCCATCCACCTACCCATTCATCATCCATCCATCCATTACCCATCCATCCATCATCCATTTTCTCATTCCAGAATCATTTACCAAGCAAATACATCCATCTATCCATCCATCCATCCACCCATTCATTCCAGAATCATTTGCCAAGCAAACATATCTATCTATCCATCCATCCACCTACCCATTCATCATCCATCCATCATCCACTTTCCATCCATCATCCATCCATCCATCATCCATCCATCCATCCATCATGCATCCATCATTCATCTATCTATTATTCATCTATCATCTATCTATCTATTCATTATCTATCTATCATCTATCTATCCATCCATTCCAGAATCATTTACCAAGCAAATACATCCATCTATCCATCCATTCATCTATCTATTATCTATCTATTATTCATCTATCTATCATTCATCTATTATTCATCTATCTATCTATTATTCATCTATCTATCATTCATCTATCATTCATCTATCTATTCCATCCATCCATTCATCTATCTATCTATTATCTATCTATCCATCCATCCATTCATCCATTATCCATCCATCCATCCATCATCGATTATCCATCTATCTTATCCATCCATGCATTCATTATCCATTCATCCATCCATCCATCCCAGAAGCATTTGCCAAGCACATCCTGGGTGCCAGGCCCAAGCAGGCAGGCATCCTCCTGGCTCTGAGAGGACCTTGAGCAGAGCCCACAGACAGCACCACCCTGCTGGCGGGTCACCAAGCCACCAAGCCAGTGCAGGCTGAGGGCTGAGCACACAGAGTGCCGTCTCAGTGTCTGGACATGGTTAGCCGTCCCCACCCGCATGGAATGAACCTTCTTCTCTCTCCTAAGGCTTTGCAGACTTGGAAAGGGAACGCCACGCTCCAGGGCCCAGGCCTGGAGCCCCAGCCAGAGCAGATGCGAACCAGCCTCATCTGGAAATAGCAGCTCCGGCCCAGCCTCGCTGAGGCACTGAAAACCAGCACCAGGGCCCCGTCCCACCCGGCCTCGCTGAGGCTGGGAAAGGAACACAGGCCTGTGAGGTGCAGCTCCCCCAGCAAACTCCCCACCCCTGCCCAGCACCCACAGCACTCCCGGCCTCTGCCCTCTACTCCAGGGCCCCTGCAGCGAGCCTGGCTTGGTCCTGGGTCCTCAGGGGATACTGTCCACCCCCGGTGCCCTGGCAGAGACTCAGGAATGTGCTTGGTCTCCACGGCCCTCCCCACAGCAGTGTCCCAAGGTTAGACCTACCCACACCTCAGTGACTTCTGAGACAGCCATCCCGCCGCCCAGCAGCCACTCCAGCCTGCAGAGCTGGCCCCAACCTCCAGCCCCAGGCTCAGCCGCCCTCCCCAGAGGTCAGGAAAAGCCTCAGGCAGGGCTCACAGCAGCGCCCAGGAGTCACCCAGGGTGACCCCGCTCTCTGGGGCGAGTTGCTCCTGCCCACCCACAGCCAGGGACTGTCACCTTCTCGGTACACAGGGAGAGAAAGGAAAAACAAGAGCGGGAAAGACACAGGGAGAGAAAAGGAAGGGAGAAGGAAAGAAAAGAGAGAGAGAGAGAGAGAGAGAGAGAGAGAGAGAGAGAGAGAGAGAGAGAGAGAGAGAGAGAGAGAGAGAGAGAGAGAGAGAGAGAGAGAGAGAGAGAGAGAGAGAGAGAGAGAGAGAGAGAGAGAGAGAGAGAGAGAGAGAGAGAGAGAGAGAGAGAGAGAGAGAGAGAGAGAGAGAGAGAGAGAGAGAGAGAGAGAGAGAGAGAGAGAGAGAGAGAGAGAGAGAGAGAGAGAGAGAGAGAGAGAGAGAGAGAGAGAGAGAGAGAGAGAGAGAGAGAGAGAGAGAGAGAGAGAGAGAGAGAGAGAGAGAGAGAGAGAGAGAGAGAGAGAGAGAGAGAGAGAGAGAGAGAGAGAGAGAGAGAGAGAGAGAGAGAGAGAGAGAGAGAGAGAGAGAGAGAGAGAGAGAGAGAGAGAGAGAGAGAGAGAGAGAGAGAGAGAGAGAGAGAGAGAGAGAGAGAGAGAGAGAGAGAGAGAGAGAGAGAGGGGAGAAAGGGACGAGAGGGAGGGAGGGAGGAGGAAGAAAAGGCGGGAGGCAGGGAGGAAGGGCGGACAGGGAGGTCGGGAAGGGGCACCCGGGCCGCAGCCCCCGCCGGGCAGACACGGGGAAATCGGGGAGCCCGGTCGGGTGGGCGCGGCCCAGGGAACCCCCAACCCCAGGGCGGAGAGCACCGCGCGGGGTCACAGGACGGAGGCCCAGAGACCCCCCGAGCTAGGCCGGGCGCGGAGGGCGGCGCCGAGTCACGGATCGGCAGCAGGACTGAGCCGCGCCCACGTGGAAGCCGCCGCAGGCTTCGTGCGGAGAGCGCGACCCCGGATAATATGAAGGGATCGGAGCCGCCTGGAGGTCAAGGGGCAAGGGTCGGGGGTCAGGGCACACATGTCGCGCATCCCGGCGGGGTCGCCGCGGCCTCCGGGAGAAAGCGGACGGCGCACTCGGAGCGAACGGGGGATCAGGGTGGGCTTCTGACTCCGCAGCCCCCCGCCCGCTCGGGTACCGGCAGCGGCGTGACCTTCACAAGGTCAAGGCTGCCGCGGAACCCCCAGCGGCCCCTACGGCGCATGGGCGGGGCCTGGTTCCCGGCATACCTAGGGGTGCGGGGCGGGGCGTCTCCGGGGAGCTCAGCCAATGGGCGCGGCGCGCTGGAGTGCGGGGCGGGGCGCAGCGGGCTTCCCGGCAGCCCTCGGAGGCGAGGCACGCAGGTAGGGGCGGGGCATGGCCGGGCGGCGCAGCCAATGGGCGCGGCGCGAGGAGGCGCGGAGGCGGAGAGTGGGCGTGGCGTCGGCGTCTTAGCGGCTGCGCGGTAGCCGCTCCGTCCTTTCGGTCCCGGCGGCGGCAGGGCTGAGCCAGCGACGCCCTCCATTCACTCTCCGCGCCCGCTCTCCGGCTGTGCGCCCGTTCCGCTGCCCGCCCCGCCACCATGACGGAACAGGCCATCTCCTTCGCCAAGGACTTCTTGGCCGGAGGCATCGCCGCCGCCATCTCCAAGACGGCCGTGGCTCCGATCGAGCGGGTCAAGCTGCTGCTGCAGGTGGGGACGCGGGCGCGGCCGCTCCGGGGACAAAGGGACGGGAACCGAGTGGCTGGGCCGGGCGGGGACGCGGGCAGCAGAGCCTTGCGGGCGGGCGCCGGAAGTGGAAGGCCGCGATCGCTTTGTCCACGCGCCGCCGGCTTCCGGGGGCTGCGTCACGTGACGGCTGCCGCAGGGCGTGGCGACGTCCACGCGTGCGCACTGGGCCCGGCGGGCGGGGGAATGCGGCACGGATTGGAAGGCGCATGCGCGGTGAGCAGGGCCCATGGACGGACCCCTGCGGCGGGCGGGCCTTGGCCTTGAGTTCAATCCTGCGGGTCCCCGGGCTGGGACCAACCCTTCCGGCGGATGCCTGGCCGGTGTCTGCTCTTGCCCCCTCCACCGCGAAGGGTAATTCTAAGGCCAATAGGGCAACGAGCCTGCCCGCAGGTGTCCTGGAATAACCAGGATATGGCTATTGGTGGTTCTTAGTCCCCCTTCTTAGCTCATTTGTGCAGTTCTGATCCAGAGCAATGCATTTTTTTGTCTTTTGAGAGAGGCTTATGGAAAGTAGCATGATGCCTAGGAACATTGCTGCCAGGACGTCCTTGCTAACGTAGTCCCAGTGACAGCTCGGTGATGGGAATGAATAGGCTTGGCTGCAAGGACAGGTCACGCCCGCGATCTCAGCGCTTTTGAGACGCCCGGGGAGGATCGCGTGAGGCCAGGAGTTTGGGAGCAGCCGGGGCAACATAGCAAGACGTCACCGCAAAAAAAAAAAATTATTTTAACTTAACAAAGCAGAGCGTCCCGGTGCATTGAGAGGCCCGGGGAGGATCGCTTGAGCTCAGCAGTTTGAGACCAGCCTGGGCAACACAGCAAGACCGCATCTCTAAGATAATATTTTTTAAACCTAGCAGGGTGGCGTGTCCCGGGAGTTTGAGACCAGCCAGGACAACATAGCAAGACCCCATCTCTAAGAAAATTTTTTAAAACTTAGCAGGGCGGGGTGTTCCAGCACTTGGAGAGGCCCAGGGAGGATTGTTTGAGCCCAGGAGTTTGAGACCAACCAGATTAACATAGCAAGACCCCACATCTTAAAAAAAAACTTTTTTTTTTTTTTGAGACGGAGTCTTCCTCTGTCACTAGGTTGAGGCAGTGCATGATCTTGGCTCACTGCAGCCTCAGCCTCCTGGGTTCACGCCATTCTGCTTCAGCCTCCCTAGCAGGCGCCCGCCACCACACCCCGCTAATGTTCTGTATTTTTAGTAGAGACAGGGTTTCACCCCGGTTAGGATGCTCTTGATCTCCTGACCTCCTGATCCGCCCACCTTGGCCTCCCAAAGTGCTGAGATTACAGGCATGAGCCACCGTGCCCAGCTTAAAAAATTTTTTTAAACTTAGGGCGGGATGTCCCAGCGCTTTGAGAGGCCCAGGGCGGATCACCTGAGCTCAGGAGTTTGAGAGCAGCTTGGTCATCGTAGCAAGATTCCATCTCTAAAAGTAATTTTTAAACTTAGCGGAGCTTGATGGTTCTGCACCTGTAGACCCGGGTACTCCGGAGACTGAGGCGGGAGGATGGCTCAATCCAGGAGTTGGAGGCTGCAGTGAGGTGAGATCGCACCACTACACTCAAACCCGGGTAACAGCATGAGACCTTGTCTTTTTTAAAAAAAGAAAGAGCCGGGTGCGGTGGCTCACGAGATCAGGAGATCAAGACCATCCTGACTAACATGGTGGAATGCTCTACTAAATATGCAAAAAACATTAGCCGGGCGTGGTCGTGGGCGCCTGTAGTCCCAGCTACTTGGGAGGCTGAGGCAGGAGAATCGCTTGATCACCTCATTGCACTCCAGCTTGGGCAACAAGAGTGACTTGTGTCAAAAAAAAAAAAAAAAAAGGATGCACTCTGTAGCTGGGATTTTACTGGGTGGTTGGCCCCGGGTCTGAACACCTTCTGCGTCCCCCAGGTCCAGCACGCCAGCAAGCAGATCGCCGCCGACAAGCAGTACAAGGGCATTGTGGACTGCATCGTCCGTATCCCCAAGGAGCAGGGCTGCATGTCCTGAGGGGCAACTCACACCGCCATCCTGCTACTTCCACCTGCCCCCAACCGCCTTCAAGCTGGCAGATCTTCCTGGGGCTGGACAAGCACAGGCAAAGCCCCAGGTACTTATGGCACCCACCATGCGCGCCGCCATCTCCCTCTGCCGTACCCGCTTGATTGCCAGAACTACTCTGGCATGACGTGGGAAAGTCAGCCAGAGCTGAGTCTCCGAGGCCTGAGACTGCCTGGTGAAGATCACCAAGTCCCGACCAAGATCCGCCTGTACCAGGGCTTCAGCCTCCTGCATAGGCATCAATACCATCATGCCTACTCGGGTGGTAATGACACGGGCCAAGGGTACGCGGCTGCTCTCAAGAAAAATCTCAGAGACAGGCTCAGTATGCAGACATTCCCTTGGGGCCCTGTGGGCTGAAGGTCCGAGATAGGATGTGGGCAGGCTGAGTTCTCCCAAGTGGCCTCTCTCTTGGACTTGAGACTTATCTTCCCTGTGCCCTCACAGCATCGTCCCTCTGTGTGTGTCTGTGTCCTCATCTCCTCTTCTTATGGGATGTCTTAGTCCATCTCAGGCTGCTATCACAGAACACCATAGACTGGGTGGCTTATACACAACAGACATTGATTCCTCCATAGTCCTGGAGGCTGGATGTCTGGGATCAAGGTGTGGGCAGGGCTGGTTCCTCCTGAAACCTGTCTCCTGGGCTTGTAGATGCCGTCATTCTCCCTGTGTCCTCACAGGGTTGTTCCTCTGTGTGTGTCTGTGTCCTCATCTCCTCTCATTATGTCTTAGTCCATTTCAGGCTGCTATCACAGAATACCATAGGCTGGGTGACTTATAAACAACAGACATTGATTCTCCCACAGTCCTGGAGGCTGGAAGTCTGACATCAAGGAGTGGGCAGGGCTGGTTCCTCCTGAGGCCTCTCTCCTGGGCTTGGAGACGCCGTCTTCTCCCTGTGTCGTCACAGAATCGTCCCTCTGTGTGTCTGTGTCCTCATCTCCTCTCATTATGTCTTAGTCCATTTCAGGCTGCTATCACAGAATACCATAGGCTGGGTGACTTATAAACAACAGACATTGATTCTCCCACAGTCCTGGAGGCTGGAAGTCTGACATCAAGGAGTGGGCAGGGCTGGTTCCTCCTGAGGCCTCTCTCCTGGGCTTGGAGACGCCGTCTTCTCCCTGTGTCGTCACAGAATCGTCCCTCTGTGTGTCTGTGTCCTCATCTCTTTTTAGAAGGACACTAGGGTCATAGGATCAGGGCCCACCCTACTGAACTCCTTCAGTCTTACCTCTTTAAAGACCTCATATCCAAGTACAGTTGCATTCTGAGGTCCTGGGGTGGGGGTGGGACATCAGCATGTGGATTTTGAGGACACAGTGCAACTCCCATAACTGTGACCCTTTAGAAGGTCAGGGCCCTATTCTCTTCCCCAAACAGGCCTAACCCCGACCTCTGGGACTGTTTTGCTGGGTTCCAGTAGGTGGCAGGTGGCCTTTTCCCCTCCTGGCCCTGCCCTGACCTTTCATGTTGTAAACATCAGCTGGCACTGGGCAGCCACGTGGAGGGGGCACTGGTGGTCTTGCAAGAGCTGGGCCCCACCTCAGGTGGCCGTGAGCACACACTGGAGGCTGACCCTGGTCTCGGTGGCGTTCTGAAGCGTAAGAAGGTGACGTGCTGTTTGCGCCCATGAGCATGCCTCCCGACCCCAGGAACCACTTTTATCGTGGTGAGCTGGATGATCCATGAGCCACGTGACGGCTGTGGCCCGGCGTGGTGTCCTGCCTGACGCGGTCTGTGGGATGATGATGCAGTCTGGGCGCAAAGGAGGTACCCGCGCGGGCTCGGGTGGCGGGGGACCCTTGCCGGTGGGAAGGAGAACCAAGCTCCTCGGCCCGGGCCCGTGGGAGGCCAGGAAGCATCAAAGGAGGCACTTCCAGGGCGTGTTAGACAGCAGTGTGTCTGAAAGGAACCTGGCTGTGTGGAAGGATTCTCCTGAATGATGGGCTTCTGACCTTTTTGGGGTTTCATGGTCCAGGCAGCAATTTCCGAATCCCCACCTCCTAGAACGTCTGGTCGCATCCACACCCTCGATCCTGCCCTCTCTGCATGGACCCCAGGGGTGGAGATGGGGGACACCCAGGGTGGGGCCTGAAGTCCTGTGTCCAGCCCTCCTTGAGACAGTGGCTTAGGAGGAGTGCTTGAGCTGGGGGCACGTGGTCACCAGAACCTCAGGTTTCCTTCCTGTAATCAGAACTGTGGCTCAGGCGTCTGGGGTGTTACTTCTGTGAAACGTCTTTGGGTGCAGGTGGCGTCCGTGTCTTGAAGAGCTTGGCGGCGAGGGCCTCATTGTCTGTCTCCCTGTCGTTGCAGCTGACATCATGTACACGGGCACCGTCGACTGTTGGAGGAAGATCTTCAGAGACGAGGGGGGCAAGGCCTTCTTCAAGGGTGCGTGGTCCAACGTCCTGCGGGGCATGGGGGGCGCCTTCGTGCTGGTCCTGTACGACGAGCTCAAGAAGGTGATCTAAGGGCTGCGGCCTCCTGCACACACACACACGCACACCAAGGGAACCAAGAGAACCACGTAGAATCCTCAACCGTGCGGACCACCGACCTTCGAGAAATTCCAGTTTGTCTTTTTCCCAGCCGCATCCTGCCTGTACGGCGGGGAAGGCTCTGGCGTTGCGATCAACGGGTCGGCTGCCCGATTCAGCTAATGCTTGCGATCACGGGTGGGGAGGGAACGTGGCGTGCAGCTGCGTGGGGCCCATGGGTGAGACACTCCAATACCAAGACCTAAGAGTCCAGACGCTTGTAGGACCCAAGTCGTGTTTTAAGTATTTATTTAAAGCAAAAGAATCATGTTTTCCCATTTGTACTTAAGCCCTAGTCCCTGTTTTGCACAGCCGAGTACTGGCGAGTATGTTCTATGTTGGGCCTCCTGCCTGGCTGCGCACCTCGCCACAGGGCGGTCTGGGGTCTGGAGATGGGTGCTGTGGGCAGATAGGGCCACGCTCTGCCCCCGTGGCTGGCCCACTTTCCTGGCCTGCGGTGCTGCCTCCTCCCCAGCACCCCCGGGGCACGGAGGGCAGGGTCACAGCTGGGAAGAGGTGGGGGGTAGAAACCAAGGGGCAGAAGTGTAGCCGGGCTCCCTGGTAAATGCTGGAGGACCCCAGGGCACCTGCACTTACTGTGCCTTCTCTGAGACCATTTGTATGACCACATGTCTCATAGCTCTGGAGGCTGGAAGTCCCAGAAGACCGAGGCATGGTAGGTTCAGTCTCTGGTGAGTACCCAGTTCCTGGCTTCTAGATGGCGCCTCCTCCCTGTGTGTCCTCAGATGATGGATGAGGCCAGGGTGCTCTCTGGAGTCCCTTCTTTAAGGGCCCTGATCTCATCCATGAGGCCTCATCACTCCCAAAGACCCACTTCCCAACGCCATCACTTGGGAGAGTGGCGTTTTCAGCCTGAATCTTGGGGGCACTGAAACAGCCGTGACACCCTGCATTCCTCTCCACCTCCCGTGGCTCCCGAGGGCCACTCCAGCCCCCCATTCCAGCATGAACAGTGGAGTCGGTCGGGGTCCCCAGAGTGGCAGCTGTGTGTCCGTGGGTTCACCCGTGAGAATCCACCACAAGGGGTACCCACCGCCAGGCACGACAGCTTCCTTTGAGTTCTTCCTGTGCAAAATTCAGCCCACGGCAGGGCCACGGAGACTGCAGCCCTGGGGTTCCAGAGCCGGCTCTCCCGGGCTCTCCAGAAATCCCAGCCGTAGTAAAAAGAATCTTTTTGTTTTTTTTGAGATGGAGTCTCTCTCTTGCCCAGGCTGGAGTGCAGTGGCGCCATCTCAGCTCACAGCAACCTCTGCCTCCCAGGTTCAAGCAGTTCTGCTGCCGCTTCCCAAGTAGCTAGGATTCTAAGCGTGCGCCACCACAGCCGGCTGATTTTAGTATTTTTACTGGAGATGGGGTTTCACCATGTTTGCCAGGCTGGTCTCGAGCTCCTGGCCTCAAATGATCTGCCCACCTCAGCATCCCAACATGGTGGGATGACAGGTGTGAGCCGCCGCGCCTGGCCCGAAAGGCACAATCTACATCTCTGCACTTTGCCACGTAGAAACCCTCGTTTGTGTCCCGCTGATGAAATCAGATCAGGAAAGCTCGCTGAGCCCTCGTCTTGGTCACATGACTTGGCCCAGAGGCAAGGCTGGGCGCAGTGGCTCACGCCTGTAATCCCAGCACTTTGGGAGGCCGAGGCAGGGCGGATCACAAGGTCAGGAGTTCGAGACCAGCCTGGCCAACAGTGATGAAACCCCTCTCTACTAAAAATACAAAAAAATTGGCCAGGTGTGGTGGCATGCTTGTAATTCCAGCTACTCGGGAGGCTAAGGCAGGGGAATCGCTGAAACCCGGAGGTGGAGGTTGCAGTGAGCTGAGACTGCATCACTGCACTCCAGCCTGGCTAGAGAATGAGACTCGTCTAGGCAAGCTCCTTTCCCCAGCTCAGGGTCATGTGTACAACTGGGGGCCGGAGAGGACAGACGGGCCAGGCAGGACGTCTGGCGCCCTCGGAAAGCAGTAAAGCTGATGTGTTTCTCAGAAGTCCTGGAGGAGCCAGTTATAAAACACTGGAAGCTGGGCACTGTGGCTCACGCCTGTAATCCCAGCACTTTAAGAGGACGAGGCGGACAGATCACCTGAAGTCAGGAGTTCAAGACCAGCCTGGCCAACATGGTGAAACCCCATCTCTACTAAAAATACAAAAATGAGCTGGGCGTGGTGGCACGTGCCCGTAGTCCCAGCTACTCGGGAGGCTGAGGTAGGAGAATTTCTTGAACCCGGGAGGTGGAGCTTGCAGTGCGCCAAGATGGCTCCATTTCACTCCACCCTGGGTGACAGTGAGACTCCATGTCAAAAAAAAACAAAACAAAACCGTGAAGCCAGAGTCATGTGTACAGCCGGGGGCCGGAGAGGACAGACAGGCCAGGCTGGACATCTGGCTCCCTTGGAAAGCAGCAAAGCTGATGTGTTTCTCAGAAGTCCTGGAGGAGCCAGTTATAAAACACTGGAAGCTGGGCACGGTGGTTCACACCTGTAATCCCAGTACTTTCAGAGGACGAGGCGGGTGGATCACTTTAGGCCAGGAGTTCAAGACCAGCCTAGCCAACATGGTGAAACCCCATCTCTACTAAAAATACAAAAATTGGCCAGGTGTGGTGGCAGGTGCCTGTAATCCCAGCTACTCAGAAAGCTGAGGCAGGACACGTTTGAACCCCGGAGGCGGAAGTTGCAGTGAGCCGAGATCGCGTCACTGCACTCCAGCCTGGGTGACAGACCGAGACTCGGTCGCAAAAAAAAAAAGGCCAGGTGTGGTGGCTCACGCCTGTAATCCCAGCACTTTGGGAGGCCAAGGCAGGTGGATTACAAGGTCAGGAGTTCGAGACCAGCCTGGCCAAGAGATCAACCTGGCCAACATGGTGAAACCCCATCTGTACTGAAAATACAAAAATTAGTCGCGGGTGGTGGCGGGCACCTGTAATCCCAGCTACTTGGGAGGCTGAGGCAGGGGAATCGCTTGAACCCGGGAGGCGGAGGTTGCAGTGAGCTGAGACTGCATCACTGCACTCCAGCCTGGGTGACAGAGCGAGACTCCATCTCCAAAAAAAAAACCAGTGGAAACAGTCTCTCTAGTAGTGTTGGAGGAACGGGGCTGAATCCAGAGACGGGGACCAGTGAGTGGGTTTAAAAAAAAAAAAAAAAAAAGCATTCTATCATGAAATAAACACACAAAGTTCTGTTCTTTCTTCTTCCTGGCAGCTTCAGACTAAATTAGGCAGGCATCTCCCACGCCCACCACCCATTAGGAACGTCCATTCCTGGGCTGCGTGCTCAGGTCCAGCAGCCAGTCTGTGCAGGCGCCTGGCCCGGCCAGGGAGATTTGAGGCAGCCCCCCACAGGCCCTGAACCCCAGTCTCAAGTTTTCTGCATGACCTGTACATCAGTCACCAGACACTCCTCCAGGCCGGCTTTGCCCGCCTCCCAGACCACCTGCAGAGATGAGAGGAGGAGGCAGGGTGAGTCGGCCACCCCCAGATAACACAGACCACGTCCTGATCCGCGGGGGCCTGTCCCATCTCAGATCTGCTCTGTGGGCCAGGCGTGGTGGCTCACACCTGTAATCCCAGCACTTTGGAAGGCCGAGGCAGGGGGAATATGAGGTCAGGAGATGGAGACCATCCTGGCCAACATGGTGAAACCCCATCTCTACTAAAAATACAAAAATTAGCTGGGCATGTTGGTGCGAGCCTGTAGTCCCAGCTACTGCGGAGGCTGAGGCAGGAGAATCGCTTGAATCTTGAACCGGGAAGGCGGAGGTTACGGTGAGCTAAGATTGCACCATTGCACTCCAGCCTGGGCAACGAGAGCAAAACTGCGTCTCAAAAACAAAACAAAACAAAAAAATCTGACAGAAATGTCTGCCTCCTTTTCCTCTGCCCTTCCTTTCTCTTAGGGACAAGGTATCATTAAAAACTTGTTGAAAACTGGGCCGGGCACGGTGGCTCACGCCTGTCATCCCAGCACTTTGGGAGGCCGAGGCAGGGGGATCACAAGCTCAGGAGATCGAGACCATCCTGGCCAACATGGTGAAACCCCATCTCTACTAAAAATACAAAAATTGGCCAGGTGTGGCGCAGGTGCCTGTAATCCCAGCTACTTGGGAGGCTGAGGCAGGACAATCGCTTGAACCTTGAACCGGGAAGGTGGAGGTTGCAGTGAGCCGAGGTCGCACCATTGCACTCCAGCCTGGGCAACAAGAGCAAAACTCCATCTAAAAAAAAAAAACAATCTGGTCTGCCCTGGTGTGCAGGGCGCGGAGACAGCCCGTGATCACGGTGGGCTGGGAGCCCAGTGTCCCCCCACTCCCTTCGTCATGCAGCTTTTCCCAGCCACCCACCAGCGCCAGCAGACAGGTGTCCAGACTCGCAGTCTAGGCCATCTCACTCTTGTCGCCCAGACAGAGTGCAGTGGCTCCATCGTAGTTCACTGCAGCCTCCACCTCCGGGGTTCAAGTGATCCTCCTCCCTCAGCCTCCCGAGTAGCTGGGATTACAGGCGCCCGCCACCACGCCCGGCTAATTTTGTATTTTTAGTAGAGACGGAATTTCTCCATGTTGACCAACCTGGTCTCGAGTTCCTGGCCTCAAGCAGTCCGCCCGCCTGGGCCTCCCAAAGTGGCCACCATGCCCCCAGACCCGTCCCATGGCAGAAAACACATCATACCAGCTTGTCGTTTTGGAAGCTGTCACCGATGGGGTCTTTCATGTGAGGGATGCGGGGAAATAGTCTCTGCATCACCAGATACCTCGAAGGAAAGAGAAATGGCCCAGCTCTGAACCCAGCACCGACCAGCTCATCATCATCCGGGACACAGCGTGTCCAGGACAGGCAGTGCCAGGACGGAGCAAAACACTCAAGTCACCTACTCGAGGGGTCTCTACTTTCCCCGCCCCTGAGGCCCTGACACGCCGCCAACAATCATCGTAGGCAGGCGCTGGTGTCTAATAAGGAGCAGGGCACTGGTACCGGAGCCACCCAGGGGTGCAGCTGCCAAGACAGACCCCTGGTGCCTCAGGTCACTGAGTTTACGACCTGAGACAGCTTGCAGCAAGGGCCTCCTCCTCCCCCCACCTCCCTCCCCATCCTCCCCCTCCTCCCTCCCCCTTCGTCCCCCTCCTCCCTCCTCCCTCCTCCCTCCTCCCTCCTCCCTCCTCCCTCCTCCCTCCTCCCTCCTCCCTCCTCCCTCCTCCCTCCTCCCTCCTCCCTCCTCCCTCCTCCCTCCTCCCTCCTCCCTCCTCCCTCCTCCCTCCTCCCTCCTCCCTCCTCCCTCCTCCCTCCTCCCTCCTCCCTCCTCCCTCCTCCCTCCTCCCTCCTCCCTCCTCCCTCCTCCCTCCTCCCCCCCCCACTCCTCCTTCCCTCAGGATACAGAAATCACCACGGCACCCATTTGACAGATTGTGAAGCTCTGATGCCCAGCAGGATGGAGACAGGGCCTGGCCAGTCATGGTGGCTCACGTCTGTAATCCCAGCACTTTGGGAGGCCCAGGCGGGCAGATCAACTGAGGTCAGGAGTTCGAGACCAGCCTGACCAACATGGAGAAACCCCATCTCTACTAAAAATACAAAATTATCTGGGCATGGTGGCACACACCTATAATCCCAGCACTTTGGGAGGCTGAGGCGGGTGGATCACATGAGGTCAGGAGTTCAAGACCAGCCTGACCAACACAGAGAAACCCCGTCTCTACTAAAAATACAAAATTAGCCAGGCGTGGTGGCACATCCCTGTAATCCCAGCTACTCAGGAGGCTGAGGCAGGAGAATCACTTGAACCCAGGAGGCAGAGGTTGCAGTGAGCCGAGATGGTGCCATTGCACTCCAGGCTGGGCCACAAAAGCAAAACTCCATCTCAAAAAAAAAGGAGACAGGGCCTGGGGTGACCCAGCCGGTGACTGAGAACTGGAGTTGGTCTGTATGACAGATCCTGGCCCGTCCAAGTGGACAGCTTTGACGTTAGCCCAGGCCCCTTCCCGACCAGAAAGCATGGCGTTCTGTCCTCTATGTCAGGCCAGCTGGGCAGGGCAGGGGAGGACCGGCCCTGCCTCCTCCACCCTGGGGACACCCTTGGTCCCACCAGAGCCCTCAGCTTCGGCTCTACGGACCTCCTGGCAGGGGGCAGCTAGCAGAGAGGACTTGGTCCCTGGTCTTTTGTGAATAATTCTCAAGGGGCCAGGTGCGGTCGCTCACGCCTGTAATTCCAGCACTTTGGGAGGCCGAGGCAGGGGGATCACTTGAGGCCAGGAGTTCAGGACCAGTGTGGCCAACATGGTGAAACCCCTCTCTACTAAAAATACAATTAGGGTGGTGGCACATCCCTGTAATCCCAGCTACTCGGGAGGCTGAGGCAGGAGAATCGCTTGAACCTGGGAGGCGGAGGCTGCAGTGAGCCGAGATCACACCATTGCACTGCACTCCAGCCTGGGTGACAGAACAAGACTCAAAACATAATAATAACAATAATAATACAGGCTGGGTGAGGTGGCTTCTGCCTGTCATCCCAGCACTTTGGGAGGCTGAGGCAGGTGGATCACTTGAGTCCAGGAATTCGAGACCAGCCTGGCCAACATGACAAAACCCCATCTCTACTAAAAATACAGAAATTAGCTGGGTGTGCTGCTGGGTGCCTGTAACCGCAGCTACTTGGGAGGCTGAGGCAGGAGGATCGCCTGAACTCAGGAGGCAGAGGCTGCAGTGAGCCGAGATCGCGCCACTGCACTCCAGCCTGGGCCACAAGAGCGAGACTCTGTCTCAAAAATAATAATGATAATTCTCAGGATGGTTCTGTGAATAACTTTCAGGGTCACACTGGAAACAAGCAACGCCCGCGGAGGCCGTCGATTACTCACCTTCTGCAGATCAGGAAGACACAGACCAAGGCCAAAGTAGCTCGCCCCTAGCGCTGACCGGGGCAGCGACAAGTCCCGGGCCAGGCACGCAAGTGTTGCCTCCCCTCCCTGGCTGCAATCTCCCCAGGGGAAAGGGGCATGGTCACAGACCAGGGGCCATCCTGGGGGACCAGGGGAACGGGCTTCCCCAGCCCCTGGCAGAGAGCTGACCACCATATGGGGTGGTGTCCGGGGGGGGACACCGCAGTAGTGCCACCTGCACAGGCACCGTGACCACCTGTGGGCCACCTGAGTACCAGGACCCGGAGCGACGTCTGGACCTCCCAGCCCCGCCTGGAACCCTAAGGGAGTTGAAAGACCAGCAGGGATCCCTGTCTGCCTGGTGCTCGGGACACGGGGAGTGCCAGGGACTTCCACTGTGCCTAGCAGGCCGGCAGGTGCTTTGGGTGTGGGCAGCACGGAGGGGCAGGAGAGGCAGCACTGGCGTGCATGCTTTGAACTCGATTTTGTATTTATCAAGGAATTTGTGTGTGTGTGTGTGTGTGTGTATGTGCATTAATTTTTTTCTTTTTTTTTGAGATGGAGTCTCTGTCGCCCAGGCTGGAGTGCAGTGTTATCTGACTCTCACTGTGTCTTCATCTCCGGGCCCGCCTCATTCTCCTGCCTCAGCCTCCCGGTAGCTGGGACTACAGGCGCCTCACCACCACACCCGGCTAATTTTTTGTATTTTTTAGTAGAGACGGGGTTTCACCGTGTTAGCCAGGATGGTCTCGATCTCCTGACCTCATGATCCGCCCGCCTCGGCCTCCCAAAGTGCTGGGATTACAGGCGTGAGCCACTGCACCCGGCCATGATTTTTTTCTAAAGATACAAAAGCTTGAATAAAAATAATTCCACTTAGCAATAAATATTAGGGAAATATTTTTTCTGTTTGCTTTGCTTGGTTTGTTGTTGTTCTTTTTGTTGTTGTTGTTGTTGTGTGTTTGTTTTTTGTTGAGACAGTTCAGTGGTGCAATCTTGGCTCACTGCAACCTCCACCTCTCGGGTTCAAGCAATTCTCCTGCCTCAGCACCACACCCGGCCACATTTCATTAAGCCACTTGTGTATTCTTATAGCAATCTGTACGTGGCGTATGACAGCTTTTCAGTGCCTTTTGATATAAGTAAGCCAGGTTCTCCTTCATTCACCTTCTTTTTCAAAACTTCCTTAGCTTTTTGTTTCAGCATTTGTGGTTCTAAAGTTGAGAGTCAGTTTGCCATGGTATATAGGGTAAAGTTGCTTTGGGGTTCTAGACTGTTTTATCTCTACTCTCCAAAATCACATATCGACGCCCTAATGTTCCATGTGACTGTATTTGGAGCTGGCAGTCTTTAAAGAGGCAATTCAGGTAAAATTAGGTCACCAGGGAGAGTCCGGATCCAAGAGGACTAGTGTCGTTATAAGAAGAGGAGATGAGGACACAGACACACACAGAGGGACAAGCCTGTGAGGACACAGGGAGAAGACGGCATCTCCAAGCCCAGGAGAGAGACCTCAGAGGAACCAGCCCTGCCCACACCTGGATCTCAGACTTCCAACCTCCAGGACTGTGGGAGAATCAATGCCTGTTGTTTATAAGCCACCCAGTCTATGGTATTCTGTGACAGCAGCCTGAGATGGACTAAGACATCTCATAAGAAGAGGAGATGATGGCCAGGCACAGTGGCTCACGCCTGTAATCCCAGCACTTTGGGAGGCCGAGGTAGGTGGATCACCTGAGGTCAGAAGTTTGAGACCATCCTGGCCAACATGGAGAAACCCCGTTTCTAGTAAAAATACAAAAATTAGCCGGGTGTGGTGGCACGCACCTGTAATTCCAGCTACTCAGGAGGCTGAGGCAGGAAAATCGCTTGAACCCGGGAGGTGGAGGTTACAGTGAGCTGAGATCGCACCACTGTACTCCAGCCTGGGCAATAAGAGCGAAACTTTGTCTCAAAAAAAAAAAAGAAGAAGAAAAGTAGATGAGGACACAGACACACACAGAGGGATGAGCCTGTGAGGACACAGGGAGAAGACGGTGTCTCCAAGCCCAGGAGAGAGGCCTCAGGAGGAGCCAGCTCTGCCCACACCTGGATCTCAGACTTCCAGCCTCCAGGACTGTGGGAGAATCAATGTCTGTGGTTTAGGCCTCCTGGGCTGTGGGACTTTGTAATGGTGGCCCGAGCAGATGTACAAAAGGGCTGTGATTTGAACAGGCTGAACTTAACATAGCACCTGGAAGGGGGGACTGGGGCCAGGTTCTCAGGGAAACGTGCGGCTCCTTTCCCATAACACACTGGGACTCGCAGGGGTCAGCCTACAACCTCACTCCATACCCTACGAGGTTCGGCTGTTCCAAAGCCTGAGAACCCAGGCGGTATGACTCTAGAGGGGATTTGGAAGGATTTCGTGATGAGGACCTTGTTTCCTGAGCACACACTTTTGTGTTGTTTTGTTTTGTTTTGTTTTTTTATTGTTTTTGAAACGGTTTTTTGCTCTTGTTACCCAGGCTGGAATGCAATGGCGCGATCTCAGCTCACTGCACCCTCCACCTCCCAGGTTCAAGCTATTCTCTTGCCTCAGCCTCCTGAATAGCTGGGATTACAGGCACCCGCCACCACGTCTGGCTAATCTTTATTTTTTGAGATGAAGTCTCGCTCTTGTCCCCCAGGCTGGAGTGCAGTGGCATAATCTCGGCTCAGTGCAACCTCCGCCTCCCGGATTCAAGCAATTCTCCTGCCTCAGCCTCCCAAGTAACTGGGATTACAGGTTCCTGCCACCATGCCCGGCTAATTTTCATATTTTTAGTAGAGACAGCGTTTTACCATGTTGGCCAGGCTGGTCTCGAACTCCTGACCTCGTGATCCGCCCGCCTCAGCCTCCCAAAGTGCTGGGATAACAGGCGTGAACCACCGCCCCCTGCGTGGGGTTTGGTTTTGCACAAGTCATAGCTTAGCCTCATTTCACTTTCACATCCACCCTGTCCAGTGTGTGCTATCTTAGATATCCCACGGATGGGGAACCAGACCCTCCAAAGACACTTCCAGTCCCACAGCTGACTTCGGGGCAGAAACCAGGTAGTCATGACACCAGCGATGGGAGCAGTATTGGTTCTGAGATTCCTGCAGAAGACGGGAACGTCTCGTTTGTCAACAATAGAGTCTGGGCCGGGCGCGGTGGCTCACGCCTGTAATCCCAGCACTTTGGGAGGCCGAGGCGGGTGGATCACGAGGTCAGGAGATCGAGACCATCCTGGCTAACACAGTGAAAACCCATCTCTACTAAAAATACAGAAAATTAGCCGGGTGAGGTTGCACCTTCCTGTAGTCCCAGCTACTCAGGAGGCTGAGGCAGGAGAATGGTGTGAACCCGGGAGGCGGATCTTGCAGTGAGCCGAGATCACCCCACCGCAGTCCAGCCTGGGCGACAGAGCAAGACTCCGTCTCAAATAAATAAATAAATAAATAAATAAATAAATAAATAAATAAATAAATAAAAAACAATAGAGCTGCATGAGATTTCATCATATTGTGGAATAGTCATGCCTGACACACTCGAGTACCACACATTTCAAAGTTAAGGTCCCAGGTCAACCGCTGAGCCTTTGCTTTCATCCTTACGTTCGTGATTGGTGGGTTTGGATCTAAAAATGGTGACAGGTTGGAGTTAGAGATACATAAGAATCTTAAAACAGCATTGTAAGGGGTATGGTTTTGCCCGTGGAGTTAGCCAATACCTTTGGGAAGTGGAGTTATTTTATTTTCTTAATTTTGAGATTAGAGTTTGTTCTGCCTGTACAAGAGAGAAGGTCTGCTCAGTCTACTCCCGGTTCAAGCGATTCTCCTGCCTCAGCCTCCTGAGTAGCTGGGACTACAGGCCACCTCTGGCTAATTTTTTTTTTTTTGTATTTTTAGTAGAGACGGGATTTCACTGTGTTAGCTAGGATGGTCTCGATCTCCTGACCTCGTGATCCGCCTGCCTCAGCCTCCCAAAGTGCTGGGGTGACAGGCGTGAGCCACCACGCCCGGCCGGGCCCCACTCATGTTTCTCAAACACCCTTAACACCTCTGTTAGCAACAGTAAAAAGAATCCAGACTCTTCTTCTGGGTAATGGCGCCTTGGGGACCAGCTTGGGGCTGCCACGCAGAGATTTTCCTTCCTCCACCCTGCCATGGGGTGCCTAAGAGCCTCACCTGCCTCGGGGACCAGTTTGGGGCTGCCACGCAAAGAGATTTTCCTTCTTCCACCCTGCCACGGGGTGCCTGAGAGCCTCACCTGCCTCGGGGACCACCCCTTCCCCAGGGGGAAAAAATCTCCTGGGCCCATCAGGAGGTCTTACCTGGAGTGATCCGGGCTGGCTTAAAATTCTCAACATCGGCCTAGGGCTGTTTCCAGCCTCTGTCATTCAAGGGTCTCTGCTGGAGGTGCTCAAAGTCTCCTGACCCATTGCCAAGAGCCTTGGGGCTTCCAGGAAATTGAGCATCTCCACAATGGAAGTATCAAGGATTCCACAAGCAGCAACTTTTACGCAAATGGAATGTGATACACCGGGAGTGAAAGGTGTGGTGGCTCACGCCTGTAATCCCAGCACTTTTGGGGACCGAGGTTGGAGGATCACCTGACGCCAGGAGTTCGAGACCAGCCTGGCCAACATGGGGAAACCCCGTCTCTACTAAAAATACAAAAATTAGCTGGGTGTGATGGCGCATGCCTGTAGTCCCAGCTATTTGGGAGACTGAGACAGGAGGAGGAGTAAGCGTGAACGGGAGGCCGGGAGGTTACAGTGAGCGAATGCCGCTACCTCAGCCTGGGCGACAGAGTGAGACTCTGTCTCAAACAAACAAACAAAAAAAAAACAAAAAAACGTAAATGCTTCTAACTGAACAAGGGGTATCAGGGAGAAGGGATTGGAGAGGATCCTGCATTGCTTATCAGCTGAAGGCATTTACTTGGGTGAAGTATCAGAATCATACAGGGACTGGGGTGTGGTGGGGAGGCACTGAGATGCATTTTTTGTTCTATTTCTAGAGATGGGGTCTTGCTCTTTTGCTCAGGATGGAGTACAAAGGTTCAATCATAACTCATTGGAACCTCGAACTCCCCAGTATAAATGATCCTCCCAGCTCAGCCTCCTGAGTAGCTGGGACTATAGGCATGCGCCACCACGCCTAGATAATTTTTTAATTCTTTTTTTTTTTTTTGAGACAGAGTCTTCGCTTCTGTCACAAGGCTGGAGTGTGCAGGTGGCTGATCTTGGCTCACTGCAAGCTCAGCCTCCCAGGTTCACACCATTCTCCTGCCTCAGCCTCCCGGTAGCTAGAACTGCAGGCACATGCCACCAAGCCCAGTTAATGTTTGTATTTTTAGTAGAGATCGGGTTTCACCGCATTTCCTCAGCTAGGATGGTCTCGATCTGTTGACCCCATCATCCCACCGTCAGCTCCAAAGTGGGTTGGATATATGGAGCTGACCGGCCTGGTGTTTCTGGTTCTTTGTAGAGACAAGGTCTCATTATGTGGCCAAGGCTGGTCTCAAACTCCCAAAGTGCTGGGATGATAAACACGAATCTCAGTGCCTGGTCCTCAAGTGCCAAATCTAATGGGCTGTCCTCAAAAACCCATCACCACCATAAATAATGTTTTTTGTGTGTATGTGTTTTGTCTTGAGATGGATTCTCACTCTTGTTGCCCAGGCTGGACGGCAGTGGAAAAATCTCGGTTCACTGCAACCTTCACCTCCCGGGTTCAAGCGATTCTCCTGCCTCAGCCTCCCGAGTAGCTAGAACTGCAGGCACATGCCACCAAGCCCAGTTAATGTTTGTATTTTTAGTAGAGACGGGGTTTCACTATGTTGGTCAGGCCGCGGCCTTGAACTCCTGACCTCAGGCGAACCGCCCACCTTTGCCTCCCAAAGTGCTGGGATGTCAGGCGTGAGCCACCGGGCCCGGCCTAACGTCTTTTAAAGAACCAAATGGCGTTAGCATCAGTGGACCTTGCTTGTCTCCAAATTATAAATGGAAGGGGTGAGCCTGGAAAAAGCTGAACCCCTTGAGGCAGGGGACGGGACTGAGGGCAGCAGAGAAAAGGTGAAATGAGGTTCTACAGGCTTTGAAGCCCCTTCCTGCCTGGGCAGAGGGACCAGAACCCACCTCCAAGGCAACAGGCAATCTCTAGAGTCTCCCTTGGGACAGAGTCTGTGTCCAGCTCAGCCAAGAGACCAGGGGGTGAGTGCCCATAGTGGCCTCGCTGTCCAAACTGTGCTGGGCACACCATGCACGGTCACACTTGCCTGTAGGGGCCGTGGTCCAGGAAGACGCCTGAGTGAGAACGTTAGGAAATCTGTGCTCTTAACATTTGTCAATAAATATTTTCACTGGCCGGGCGCGGTGGCTCACGCCTGTAATCCCAGCACTTTGGGAGGCTGGGAGGGGGGTCGTGGATTGCTTGAGGTCGGGAGTTTGAGACCAGCCTGACCAACATACAAAACATACTAAACATACAAAATCTCTACTATTCTACTAAACATACAAAAATTAGCCAGGCATAGTTGTGGGTGCCTGTAGTCCCAGCTACTCGGGAGGCTGAGGCAGGAGAATTGCTTGAACCTGGGAGGTGGAGGTTGCAGTGAGCCGAGATTGCACCACTGCACTCCCGCCTGGGAGACAGAGTAAGACTCTGTCTCAAAAAAAACCCACCACTTCTATCTTCTAGAACATTGTGGTGACCCCAAAAGGAGACCCCACACCCATTAAAGACCCGTTCTTCCCCCTCCCCAGCCTGTGGCAACGACTCATCCACTTTCTGCCTCTGTGGATTTGCCAGTATCTGGACATAGGGAATACGTGGAATCATACAGACACTGTGTATCTTTTTGTATCTGGCCTCTCTTAGGAAGCATGATGCCCTCAGCGTTCACCCACATTGCCGCCTGTGGCAGAGCCTTGTTCCTTTTCATGGCTGTGTAATATTCCACTGTGTGGATGGACCACATTATATTTCTCCATTCATCTATAGATGGGTATGAGGGCTCTATCCACCTCTTGGCTACTGTGAATAAAGCTGCTAGGAGGGACCTGAGGTTTCACCAGCCGTCTGGAACATTCTGAGTCCCACCAGCCTTTGAAAACCACTAAGAAACACTACAAGCATGCTGGGGTCCCAGTCCCAAAAGCTGCTCCCCGGCTGGCAGTCAGCTCGCCCTGGGCATGAGCTCCTTGACTAGCTGAACCAGCGCTTTCTAATAAACAGAGAACTGTAGCCACGTGTAGTTGCTTACATTTTCTAACAATTTCGGTAACATTTTCTGTCACCGAAAAAGCAGAAAACACAGTCAAATTACTTCTAATGCTATCACCTTTATAAACCCAAGGCATCTAACATGCTATGATGGCTTCAGCGTGAGATCCACGTGCAAACGATGAACGAGATCGCAAACATCCTTCTTTGGTACCAGGTCGTTCAATGTGCGGTGTGGTGCCCACGGACAGCAGGTCTCAGCAGAAACCTGTTACGTGCCAATGCCCCATGTCTGGCTGCATGGATTTAGGAACCCACAGTCCACCACCTCCCCTGCTGCCCTCTTTTCCCTCATCCCACCCTGGAGAGGGGACCTCACCTTAAATGCAGATCAAAGGGCTGTGCGTGGAAAACGTAGTATTGGCTCCAGTCGAGAAGATCTGGGGTCCTGATCCTAGGGTGCTTCCGGCCTCTTCTTCCCATTATTGCTGAAGCAGCTTTCCCCAAGAGAAACCTTGAAGGTTGTACTCCCAATTGGGCATTTTACATAACCTCAGCGGGGCCCACCCTGAAACTCAGACCCAATAAGGATATGGCAGTGGGGAGGGGTGGGGGCTGTCAGAGACCCCCTTGTCTCCCACAGGCTGGGATCCTAGGGTCAGCAGCTTCGTAACCATGAACCTGACTTTCCTTGAAAGAAAGACTCTTTCTTTGAAAATTGTCATGTTCCCGTTCTCATTTTTTTTTTCTCTGCAAGTGTTTCTGTTTGCTATAATTAGAATTCGTGCTAGCTATTCAGGCAGGGTTGGGCAACTTCCTGACATAGTAAATTCAGCCCTGGAGGCATCAATGCCGGTGTCCAGGGGTTCCTACCTGTGTTTCCTCCCTGTCCCATGGGAAAGGGCGCCCAGACAGGGAGGTGGCCCCCGGTCTCAGATGACCGATCTTATTAAAGATAGTGGCCGGGTGCGGTGGCTCACGCCTGTCATCTCAGCACTTTGGGAGGCCAAGCGGGCAGATCACTTGAGGTCAAGAGATTGAGACCATCCTGCCCAACATGGTGAAACCCCGTCTCTATTAAAAATACAAAAATCAGCCCAGCGTGGTGGCAGGTGCCTGTAATCCCAGCTTCTCCCAAGGCTGAGGCAGGAGAATAGTTTGAACCTGGGAGAGAGGTTACAGTGAGCCAGGATGGCGCCACTGCACTCCAGCCTGGGCGATAGAGCAAGACGCCGTCTCAAAAACAAAACAAAGATATCTTAGTGGTCAGGGGTGGTGGCTCACGCCTATAATCCCAGCTTCTCCCAAGGCTGAGGCAGGAGAATAGTTTGAACCTGGGAGAGAGGTTACAGTGAGCCAGGATGGCGCCACTGCACTCCAGCCTGGGCCACAGAGCAAGACTCTATCTCAAAAACAAAACAAAACAAAACAAAGATATCTTAGTGGTCAGGGGTGGTGGCTCACGCCTGTAATCCCAGCACTTTGGGAGGCCGATGAGGGTGGATCACTTGAGGTCAGGAGTTCGAGACCAGCCTGGCCAACATGGTGAAACCCCGTCTCTAGTAAAAATTTAAAAATTAGCCAGGCGTAGTGGCAGGTGCCTGTAATCCCAGCTTCTCCCAAGGCTGAGGCAGGAGAATTGCTTAAACCGGGGAGGCGGAGGTTACAGTGAGCCAGGATGGCGCCACTGCACTCCAGCCTGGTGACAAGAGCAAAACTCTGTCACAAGAAAAAAACAAACCAACAAAAACCCTTAGTAAAGTCCAGCCCTGAATGGGGCACCCAACAACCTGTCCCCGACTTCCCTTTCCAAGGCTGAAATCTGTTATTTGTTTACTCAGCACAGGCACTCCCAGACAGCCCTTCCCCTCCCTCTGAATGTATCAACTCTTCTCTCGTTCTTGGCACCCTTCCTGAATTCCAGCCCAACCTCAGCCCTTCCCTGGAGCCTCCACCTTGCAGCCCGGCTCCTTTTTTTTTTTTTTTTTTGAGACAGTCTCACTTTGCTTGCTCTGTCGCCCAGGCTGGAGTGCAGTGGTGTGATCTCAGCTCCCTGCAACCTCTGCCCCAGGTTCAGGCGATTCTCCTGCCTCAGCCTCCCAAGTAGCTGGGATTACAGGCACCTGCCACTGCACCTGGCTAATTTTTAAATTTTTACTAGAGACGGGGTTTCACCATGTTGGCCAGATGGTCTCGAACTCCTGACCTCAGGTGATCTGCCCTTGTCGGCTTCCCAAACTGCTGGGATGACAAGCGTGAGCCACCACACCTGACCACTAAGATATGTTTTGTTTTTTTTTTTTTTTTTGAGACGGAGTCTTGCTCTGTCGCCCAGGCTGGAGTGCAGTGGTGCGCGGCTCCCGCAACCTCTGCTTCCCAGGTTCAGGCGATTCTCCTGCCTCAGCCTCCCAAGTAGCTGGGATTACAGGCACCTGCCACTGCACCGGCTAATTTTTTCTATTTTTAGTAGACACAGGGTTTCACCATGTTGGCCAGGCTGGTCTCGAGCTCCTGACCTCAAGTGATCCGCCCACTTCGACCTCCCAAACTGCTGGGATGACAGGTGTAAGCCACAGCGCCCGGCCCTGCCCCGGCTCCTTTTGTCTCTCCTGCTATTGCAGGGTGAGCTGCCTCTCTCCCCACCGCCCCCCAAATTATGTCCACCTGGAGTCTCAGAACATGACCTTATTTGAGAAGAGGGTTGTTGCTGATATAATGAACTCAAATGAGATTTTCTGGGAGCAGAATGGACTCTAAAGCCAATGACAGGTGTCTTTCTAAGAGACAGAAGAGGAGACACAGACACAGAGGAGGAGGCCATGTGGAGATGGAGGCAGAGACTGGAGTGATGCAGCCACAAGCCCAGGGATGCCTGGAGCCCCCAGGAGCTGAGAGAGGCAGGAAGGACCCTCCCTTAGAGCCTCCGGAGGGAACTGGATACAACTGTAGTGGATTAAACTGTGGCCCCAGAAAGATCTGTCCATGTCCCAATGCTCCAGACCTGGAATAAGGCCTTATTCAGCACATTAGGGTCTTTGCAGATGTGCGATAGCGTAAGCAAAAGAGCGTGAGTTGAGATCATCCTGGATTAGAGTGGGTCTTAATTGCAATGACAGGTGTCCTTCTAAGAGACAGAAAAGGAGAGACAGATGCAGAGGAGAAGGCCATGTGGAGATGGAGGCAGAGACTGGAGTGATGCTGCCACAAACCCAGGGATGCCTGGAGCCCCCAGGAGCTGAGAGAGGCAGGAAGGACCCTCCCCTAGAGTCTCTGGGAGGAAGCTGGATACAACTGTAGTGGATTAAACTGTGGCCCCAGAAAGATCTGTCCAATCCAGAACTTGTGAATGGGAGCTTATTTGGAAATAAGGTGTCTGTCATAAGTGAAGGATCCAGAGGTAAGATGATCCTGGATTAGGGAGGCCCTAAATGCAATGACAGGTGTCCTTCTAGAGACAGAAGAGGAGACACAGACACAGAGGAGAAGGCCACGTGGAGATGGAAGCAGAGACTGGAGTGACGCGGCCACAAGCCCAGGGATGCCTGGAGCCCCCAGGAGCTGGGAGAGGCAGGGAGGACCCTCTCTTAGAGTCTCCGGAGGGAGCACGGACCTGAAGAACTTGAATCTCACACTTCTGGTCTCCACAGCTCTCCTCTCCTACTTCCTCCTCCAGGCTCAGAATTCACTTTTTTTTTTTTTTTTTTTTGGAGATGGAGTCTCTTTCTGTCACCAGGCTGGAGTGCAGTGCCACGATCTCAGCTCACTGCAACCTCCGCCTCCCGGGTTCAAACCATTCTCCTGGCTCAGCCTCCTGAGTAGCTGGGATGACAGGCACCTGCCATCACGTCCAGCTAATTTTTTTTTTTTTTTGAGACAGAGTCTTGCTCTGTCGCCCAGGCTGGAGTGCAGTGGCGCGATCTCGGCTCACCTCAACCTCCGCCTCCCAGATTCAAGTGATTTTCCTGCCTCAGCCGCCAGAGTAGCTGGGACTACAGACGCCTGCCACCATGTCTGGCTAATTTTTGTATTTTTAGTAGAGACGGGGTTTCAGCTTCTTGGTCAGGCTGGTCTTGAACTCCTGACCTCAGGCAATCTGCCAGCCTCCCAAAGTGCTGGGATTACAGGTGTGAGCCACCATGCCTGGTGGGGGCCATTTTATGTATGTATGTATGTATGTATGTATGTATGTATGTATTTTTGAGACAGTCTTGCTCTGTCACCCAGGCTGGAGTGCAGTGGCGCAATCTCGGCTCACTGCAACCTCTGCCTCCCAGGGTTCAAGCGATTCTCCTGCCTCGGCCTCCCGAGTAACCGGGATTACAGGCACCTGCCATCATGTCCAGCTAATTTTTTTTTTTTTTTTTTTTTAGACGGAGTCTCGCTCTGTAGCCCAGGCTGGAGTGCAGTGGCGAGATCTCAGCTCATTGCAACCTCCGCCTCCCAGGGTTCAAGCGATTCTCCTGCCTCATCCTCCCGAAGTAGCTGGGACTACAGGTGCCTGCCACCATGTCTGGCTAATTTTTGTATTTTTAGTAGAGACAGGGTTTCACCATGTTGGTCAGGCTGGTCTTGAGCTCCTGACCTCAGGTGATCCACCTGCCTCTGCCTCCCAAAGGGCTGGGACTACAGGTATGAGCCATGCACCCGGCAGGGGTCATTCTGAAAAACTCCTTGGGCTGGTGGCAGAGGAGGGAGGCAATTGGGAATAGCTTCAGAAATTTGCGGCAGGGGTGGCGGCCTTGGCAGGACTCCGGCCTGCACACGGCGGGAGGAACAGAAACAAGGAAACGAGAAGGGGTGGTGGGTGAGTCTGGGAGATAGCACAGATGGGAGACACCCGAAATAGAACCTCCTTAACGCAGCAAGGCGTGCACCTGTGTGTGCAGACCCTCATGTGTGTGCCGCACAGGCCAGGAGCACAGCCAACTTTTTGTTTATTCTTTGAGACGGAGTCTCGCTGTATTGTCCAGGCTGGAGTGCAGCGGCATAATCTCGGCTCGCTGCAAGCTCCGCCTCCCAGGTTCAAGCGATTCTTCTGCCTCAGCTTCCCGAGTAGCTGGGATGACAGGCACCTGCCATCATGTTCAGCTTTTTTTTTTTTTTTTTGAGATGGAGTCTTGCTCTGTTGCCCAGGCTGGAGTGGTGGTGCGATCTCGGCTCACTGCAAGCTCTGCCTCCTGGGTTCACGCCATTCTCCTGCCTCAGCTTCCCGAGTAGCTGGGATGACAGGCACCTGCCATCATGTCCAGCTATTTTTTTTTTTTTTTTTTTTTTTGTGGAGATGGAGTCTTGCTCTGTCACCCAGGCTGGAGTGCAGCGTCGAGATCTCGGCTCACTGCTACCTCCACCTCCCAGCTACTGGGGAGGCTGAGGCAGGAGAATCACTTGAACCCCGGGAGGCGGAGGTAGCAGTCAGCTGAGATCGTGCCACTGCACTCCAGTCTGGGCGACACAGCAAGACTCCGTCTCAAAAAGAAAAAGAAAAAAGTGAGCTGGACATGATGGCAGGTGCCTGTCATCCCAGCTACTCGGGAGGCTGAGGCATCCCTTGTGAGGATGTTGAGGGGTGCACAGTGATCGGGTAAGTGGGATGGCACCTGGCTTTGGTTAACCTTCCTCTGGGGTTCTGTCTGCTGCTCTTCCCCAGCCTGGGTGATGGCTGGAGACCTCAGGTCTCCCTCCGGTGATGCAGCCCTCCTGTGTGCTTGCTGGAGCAACCCTGTGGCCTTGGCTAATCTCTGTGCCAGAGGCCACACCTTGATCATAATATCCTATCCCCCAGTCCTGGAGGTCAGGAGTCTGAGATCAAGATGTTTCAGTGTCGGGCCAGGCGTGATGGCTCACTCCTGTAATCCCAGCACTTTGGGAGGCCTAGGTGGATGGATCATGAGATCAGGAGTTCAGGACAAGCCTGGCCAACATGGTGGAAAGCCTGTGTCTCCACAAAAGGGCTGTACCAGCTGTATGCAGGTGCCTGCACCCCAGCTACTGGGGAGGCTGAGGCAGGAGAATGGCTTGAACCCAGGAGGCAGAGGTTGCAGTGAGCTGAGATCGTGCCACCACACGCCAGCCTGTGTGACAGAGCAAGACTCCGTCTCAAAAAAAAAAAAAAAAAAAAAAAAAAAGAAAAAGTGAGCTGACATGATGGCAGGTGCCTGTCATCCCAGCTACTGGGGAGGCTGAGGCATCCCTTGTGAGATGTTGAGGGGTGCACAGTGATCGGGTAAGTGGGATGGCACCTGGCTTTGGTTAACCTTCCTCTGGGGTTCTGTCTGCTGCTCTTCCCCAGCCTGGGTGATGGCTGGAGACCTCAGGTCTCCCTCGGTGATGCAGCCACTCCCTGTGTGCTGCTGGAGCAGCCTCTCAGGCCTTGCCAATCTCTGTGCCAGAGGCCACACCTTGATCATAATATCCTATCCCCCCCCCAGGTCCACGGAGGTCAGGAGTCTGAGATCAAGATGTTTCAGTGTGGAGACCCAGGCGTGGCTCCGCCCTGTAATCCCAGCACTTTGGGAGGCCTAGGTGGATGGATCATGAGATCAGGAGTTCAGGACAAGCCTGGCCAACATGGTGAAAGCCTGTGTCTATTAAAAAATACAAAAATTAGCCAGGCGTGGTGGCGGGTGCCTGTCATCCCAGCTACTGGGGAGGCTGAGGCAGGAGAATGGCTTGAACCTGGGAGGCAGAGGTTGCAGTGAGCCGAGATCGCGTCACTGCACTCCAGCCTGGGCGACAGTGAGACTCCTTCTCAAAAAAAAAAAAAAAAAAAACAAACAAAAAAAAGGGGTGTGTCTCCAGGGTTGAGCTCCCTCCGAACTAGGGAGGGTCCCTTCCTGCCTCTCCCAGCTCCCTGGGGCTCCAGAGCATTCCCACTGGGCTTGTAGCCCACATCACTCAGTCTCTGCCTCCGTCTCAGTGGCCTTCTGCCTAGTCTGTCTCCTCTTCTGTCTCTTAGAAGGACAATCTGTCGTTGCCTTTAGGGTCACCCCTCCAGAGCGATCTCATCTCAAGATCCTTTGCTGTAACATCTGCAAGACCCTTTTGCAGTGAAAGGGGCATTTTCCAGAGGTTCCAAGGATTGGGATGTGAACATCCTTCAGGGGAGGCATAGTGAGCCAACCACTCTCCCCTGGCCTCTTCCCCCCACACCCGGCTGCAGTCATTGGCCAGCCCATTCAGCCTGCATTTGCCTGGGGTGAATTAAACTGGGAGTAGTCCAGTGGGGCCGCGGAGGCTCAGGCCTGTAATCCCAGCACTTTGGGAGGCTCTAGGTGGATGGATCATGAGATCAGGAGTTCAGGACAAGCCTGGCCAACATGGTGAAAGCCTGTGTCTATTAAAAAATACACAAATTAGCCAGGCGTGGTGGTGGTGCCTGTAATCCCAGTTACTTGGGAGGCTGAGGCAGGAGAATCGCTTGAAGCCAGGAGGCAGAGGTTGCAGTGAGCCCAAATCGCACCACTGCACTCCAGCTTGGGTGACAGCGTGAGACTCCGTCTCAAAAAAAAAAAAAAAAAAAAAAAGAAATCTCAGAGACTCAGCCCCACTCTGGGTGACAGAGCGAGACCCCATCACACTGGGTGACAGAGCGAGACTCCATCTCAAAAAAAAAAAAAAAAAAAAGAAATCTCAGAGACTCAGCCCCACTCTGGGTGACAGGCGAGACTCCATCTCAAAAAAAAAAAAAAAAAGAAATCTCAAAGGGAGTCTATTACTTCCCAGGGGATCCCAGGGTGAGGGGCTGCAGACCTCTGACAGGATGGATTTTAGCTGGGAAAGTTAGCCAGGAAAACCCCTAGGTCTCAGGGGAATTCCCGCAGCTGAGGAACAATAATGGGGTCTGGAAACCAGGCCTGCCTGGGTTGGACAGTAAAGGCTGCCCGGAGGCAGGAACCTTACAGGCCCCTGCAGCACCCTCCTAGGGATGGTGTCGCTGAGACCTTCCATGGCCAGTGGGTCTCTCAGACTGCATGCTGACTCTTTGCTCTTATCCTGGCTACAGAGGGTGGGCCGTGCGGGTCTGTCCCAGTGAGGCACCCTCAGCCCCCACCCTCCCCACCGTGAGGCTGACTCCTGGTTCCCGGCTCCTGCAATGTGGCTGGTTCTGCCACTGCTCAGAGACCCCCAGGGCAGGGGCCACGGTTGCTGGCAGCTGCAAAACCGACCCACTTCTGTCTGAACTTGACATACCATCCCCTGGGGTACTGTTCAAAGGGGTCATGGGGATGAGGGGCTCCAACTATGCTCAGTTTTATTTATTTATTTACTTTTTGAGATGGAGCCTCACTCTGTCGCCAGGCTGGAGGGCAGTGGTGTGATCTCGGCTCACTGCAAGCTCTGCCTCCCGGGTTCAAGCGTTTTCCTGCCTCAGCTTCCTGAGTAGCTGGGACTACAGGTGCCTGCCACCATGTCTGGCTAATTTTTGTATTTTTAGTAGAGACGGGGTTTCACCGTGTTGGTCAGGCTGGTCTCGAACTCCTGGCATCGTGATCTGCCCACCTCGGCCCCATGTTTTGACATTCTTCAAATTGTTGATCTTTCCTGCAATTTTCTCTTCCTGGAGTAAAATACAGCTTTTTTTTTTTTGAGATGGAGTCTTGCTCTGTCACCCAGGCTGGAGTGCAGTGGGAGCTTTGGCCCTGCTCACTGCAAAGCCTCCCTGGTCTTCACGCCATTCTCCTGCCTCAGCTTCCTGAGTAGCTGGGATGACAGGCACCTGCCATCATGTTCAGCTTTTTTTTTTTTTGAGATGGAGTCTTGCTCTGTCACCCAGGCTGGAGTGCAGCGTCGAGATCTTGTTTCACACTGCATACCTCCACCTCCCAGCTACTGGGGAGGTTGTGGCTGGTGAATGGCTTGAACCCAGGAGGCGGAGGTAGCAGTCAGCTGAGATCGTGCCACTGCACTCCAGTCTGGGCGACACAGCAAGACTCCGTCTCAAAAAAAGAAAAAGAAAAAAGTGAGCTGGACATGATGGCAGGTGCCTGTCATCCCAGCTACTCGGGAGGCTGAGGCATCCCTTGTGAGGATGTTGAGGGGTGCACAGTGATCGGGTAAGTGGGATGGCACCTGGCTTTGGTTAACCTTCCTCTGGGGTTCTGTCTGCTGCTCTTCCCCAGCCTGGGTGATGGCTGGAGACCTCAGGTCTCCCTCCGGTGATGCAGCCCTCCTGTGTGCTTGCTGGAGCAACCTCAGGCCTTGCCAATCTCTGTGCCAGAGGCCACACCTTGATCATAATATCCTATCCCCCAGTCCTGGAGGTCAGGAGTCTGAGATCAAGATGTTTCAGTGTCGGGCCAGGCGTGATGGCTCACTCCTGTAATCCCAGCACTTTGGGAGGCCTAGGTGGATGGATCATGAGATCAGGAGTTCAGGACAAGCCTGGCCAACATGGTGAAAGCCTGTGTCTATTAAAAAATACAAAAATTAGCCAGGCGTGGTGGCAGGTACCTGTAATCCCAGCTACTGGGAGGCTGAGGCAGGAGAATGGCTTGAACCCAGGAGGCAGAGGTTGCAGTGAGCTGAGATCGTGCCACTGCACTCCAGCCTGGGTGACAGAGCGAGACTCCGTCTCAAAAAAAAAAAAAAAAGAAAACAAACAAAAAAAAAGGTGTCTCAGGGTTGAGCTCCCTCCGGAGGCCCTAGGGGAGGGTCCTTCCTGCCTCTCCCAGCTCCTGGGGGCTCCAGGCGTCCCTGGGCTTGTGGCCACATCACTCCAGTCTCTGCCTCCGTCTCCACGTGGCCTTCTCCTCTGCGTCTGTCTCCTCTTCTGTCTCTTAGAAGGACACCTGTCGTTGCCTTTAGGGTCCACCCCCCTCCAGAACGATCTCATCTCAAGATCCTTTACTTAATGACATCTACAAAGACCCCTTTGCCGTGAAAGAGGCATTTTCAGAGGTTCCAAGGATTGGGATGTGAACATCCTTCAGGGAGGCATAGTGAGCCAACCACTCTCCCCTGGCCCCTCTATCCCCCCCCACACCCGCTGTAGTCCGTGATGTCCCAGCCCATCCAGCCTGCATTTGCCTGGGGTGAATTAAACTGGGAGTAGTCAGTGGGGCACGGAGGCTCAGGCCTGTAATCCCAGCACTTTGGGAGGCTGAGGCGGGTGGACTGCCTGAGCTCAGGAGTTCGAGACCAGCCTGGGCAACACGGTGAAATCCCGTCTCTAAAAAAAATACGAAAAATGACCCGGGCATGGTGGTGGGTGCCTGTGATCCCAGCTACTCAGGAGGCTGAGACAGGAGAATCGCTTGAACCCGGGAGGTGGAGGTTGCAGTGAGCCCAAATCACACCACTGCACTCCAGCCTGGGTGACAGTGAGACTCCATCTCAAAAAACAACAATAAAAAAAGAAATCTCAGAGACTCAGCCCCACTCTGGGTGACAGAGCGAGACCCCATCACACTGGGTGACAGAGCGAGACTCCATCTCAAAAAAAAAAAAAAAGAAATCTCAGAGACTCAGCCCCACTCTGGGTGACAGAGCGAGACTCCATCTCAAAAAAAAAAAACAAAAAAAAAGAAATCTCAAAGAGTCAGCCCCACTTCCCCAGGGATCCCAGGAGTGAGGGGGCTGCAGACCCACTAGAGCCAGTGCGTTTCATGGGAAAGGTTCGCCAGAAAGCCCCTCGTCTCCGGGAGATTCCACGGGCAATAATGGGTCACGGAAACCAGGCCTGCCTGGGTTGGACAGTAGACTGCCCGGAGGCAGGACAGCCCACAGGCCCCTGCAGCACCCTCCCTAGGGATGGTGTCGCTGAGACCTTCCATGGCCAGTGGGTCTCTCTAGACTGCATGCTGACTCTTGCTCTTATCCACAGCTACAAGAGGGGTGGACGTGCAGGTCTGTCCCGGAGCCAAGGCACTCCCTCCAGCCCCCACCTCCCCACCCACCGTGAGGCTGACTCCTGGTTCCCGGCTCCTGCAATGTGGCTGGTTCTGCCACTGCTCAGAGACCCCCAGGGCAGGGGCCACGGTTGCTGGCAGCTGCAAAACCGACCCACTTCTGTCTGAACTTGACATACCATCCCCTGGGGTACCTCGTCTAAAGTGTCATGGGACAGAGGGGCCCCAACTATGCTCAGTTTTATTTATTTATTTACTTTTTGAGATGGAGCCTCATTCTCTGTCGCCAGGCTGGAGGGCAGTGGTGTGATCTCGGCTCACTGCAAGCTCTGCCTCCCGGGTTCAAGCGTTTCTCCTGCCTCAGCCTCCTGAGTAGCTGGGATCACAAGCACCCGCCACCACGCCTGGCTAATTGTTGTATTTTTTAGTTAAGTGAGGGGTTTCACCCGTGTTAGTCAGGCTGGTCACCGAACTCACCAGCGCCGTGATCCTGCCCACCTGACTATGTTTTGACATTCTTCAAATTGTTGATCTTTCCTGCAATTTTCTCTTCCTGGAGTAAAATACAGCTTTTTTTTTTTTTTTGAGACGGAGGTTTGCTCTGTCACCCGGGCTGGAGTGCAGTGGCGCGAGTCTGCAGGCTCACTGCAAGCTCTGCCTCCCGGTTCACCATTCTCCTGCCTCAGCCTCAGTGGCTGGGACCACAGGCAACCTGCATTATTAATTTTTTGTATTTTGAACCGCGGGGTTTGGCAGGTGGTCACCGATCTCCTGACCTGGTAGTCACACCCGCCTGGGCCTCCCCAAAGTGCTGCAGGATACAAGCGTGAGCCGCAGCCCGACAGAAATACGACTTTTTTTGGTAGCTGGGTTGCCGGATAGTTGATAAAGCCCTACGAGAATTCGCATCCATAGCTGAATGGGATCTTGGTTAGAATGGGGTCTTGGTGGAGGTCTTTGCAGATGTCATTAAGGGATCTGGAGATGGGATCATTCTGGATTAGGGTGGACCCTAAATGCAATGACAGGTGTCCTTCTAAGAGACAGAAGAGGAGACACAGACACAGAGGAGAAGGCCATGTGGAGACGGAGGCAGAGACTGGAGTGATGCAGCCACAAGCCCAGGGATGCCTGGAGCCCCCAGGAGCTGGGAGAGGCAGGAAGGATCCTCCTCTAGGGCCTCCAGAAGGAACTGGATACAATTGTAGTGGGTTGAACTATAGTCCGCTCAAAAGCTCCATCTGTATCCCTTACCCCCCAGAAACTGTGGATGGGACCTTATTTGGAAATAAAGGTCTTTGAAGATGTCATTAAGTGAAGGATCTGGAGATGAGATCATCCTGGATTAGGGTGGGTCCTTAATGCAATGACAGGTGTCCTTCTTTCTAAGAGACAAAAGAGGAGACAGACACAGAGCAGGAGTCCACATGGAGATGGAGGCAGAGACTGGAGTGATGGGGCCAGAAGCCCAGGGATGCCTGGGAGTCTCTAGTGAGTTGGGAGAGGCGGGATGGACCCCTCCCCTAGGGCCTCCTGGAGGAAGCACCACCATAAGACACCTTGACCTCACACTCCTGGTCTCCAGGATGGCAGAAGGATGAATCTCTGTGGTTGCCATTCTCTACCTTGTCATCATTCATTACAGCCACTTCGAGGCGTTCCCAACCTCCTCCTGCACACGCTGTGATCTCTGCCTTCTCAGAACCCGCCGGCCACAGAAACGGTCTCAGACTGACTTCCCAGGCTTTGATAGTTTTATTATTATTTATTTTTAAATTTTATGTATGTATGTGTGTATTTATGTATTATTTATGTATTTATTTATTAATTTCGAGGTGGAGTTTTGCTCTTGTCGCCCAGGCTGGAGGGCAGTGGCGTGATCTCGGCTCACTGCAAGCTCCGCCTCCCGGGTTCAAGCAATTCTCCTGCCTCAGCCTCCCTGAGTAGCTGGGATGACAGGCGCACGCCACCACGCCCGGCTAATTGTTGTATTTCTAGCAGACATGGGGTTTCACCCTGTTGGCCAGGCTGGTCTCGAACTCCTGATCTCAGGGGATCCGCCCGCCTCGGCCTCACAAAATGCTGGGATTACAGGCGTGAGCCACCGTGCCTTGCCTGATATTTTTATTTTTATTTTTATTATTTTATTTATTTTTGTGTATTTTTTTGAGATGGAGTTTTGCTCTTGTTGCCCAGGCTGGAGTGTAGTGGCGCGATCTCGGCTCACTGCAACCTCCGCCTCCCGGGTTCAAGCGATTCTCCTCCCTCAGCCTCCCGAGTAGCTGGGATTACAGGTGCCACACCACCATGCCCGGCTAATTTTGTTGTATTTTTAGTAGAGATGAGGTTTCACCATCTTGGCTAGGCTGGTCTTGAACTCCTGACCTCGTGATGAGAGGATACATTTGTACAGATTTAAGTCCCCCAGTTTTGTATTTTTTTAGTAGAGACGGGGTTTCACCATCTTGGCCAGGCTGGTCTTGAACTCCTGACCTCGTGATGAGAGGATACATTTGTACAGATTTAAGTCCCCCAGTTTGTGATCTGTTCTTCCAGAAGCCCCAGGAGACTAATACGGGCTGAATGGGATACAGGTGGGAGGGAGGGACGCTGGACCAAGGCAGGACCATAGCAGAGTCCACAGCACGAAATCAAACCAGAGTCACCCTCTAGGACCAGGATTCACTGTTGGTGTCTCCACGGAGCCACGTCCGTCCCACCCTGTGGGAACTGACATGTGGCTGGATTTGGGTGGGACATCTCTGCCACCTTGGCGGGAACCTTTCTACCCCGGGAATCAGGAGAGGGAGACACCGGCGTCATGGGACCCAGAACTCATAATGGACCTTCCACACGTGCGTGTTGAGGACACCCCCACCCTAGCAGTGAGCTCATCATTTAAAACATTCAACCCCTTGACCCTCGACCCTCCATTTACCTGCAGTATCACCTGTGTGTGTTACCTGTGAGATCACCTGTGTGGGTCACCTGTGTAAAAAGTCTGTCTGAGGCCGGGCGTGGTGACTCACGCCTGTAATCCCAGCACTTTGGGAGGCCGAGGCGGGCGGATCGCGAAGTCAGGAGATCGAGACCATCCTGGCTAAGATGGTGAAACTCTGTTTCTACTAAAAATACAAAAACGAAATTAGCCAGGCATGGTGGCGGGCACCTGTAGTCTCAGCTACTCGGGAGGCTGAGGCAGGAGAATGGCGTGAACCCGGGAGGCGGAGCTTGCAGTGAGCCGAGATTGCGCCACTGCACTCCAGCCTGCAATGAGTGAGACTCCTCAAAAAAAAAAAAAAAAAAAAAAAAGTCTGTCTGAGGTCATCTATATGGGTCACCTGTGTGAGGTCACCTGTGTTTTCACCCGGGTTAGGCACCTGTATGGGTCTCCTGTGTGAGTTTATCTGTGTGGTCATTGTGTGTGGGGTCACCTGTGTAGGTCACCTTTGTAAAAAAACTTCCTGAGGTCTATTTGAGGTCACCTGTGTTTTCACCTGTGTTAGGTAACCTGTGTGAGATTATCTGTGTGGTCACCTGTGTGGGTCACCTGTGTGAGGTCACCTGTTTAAAACATCTGTCTGAAGCCATCTATATGAGGTCCCCTGTGTGAGCTCACCTTTGTGAGTCACTTGTGTGAGGTCACCTCTATAAAACATCTGTCTGAGGTCATCTATATGGGTCACCTGTGTGAGGTCATCTCTATAATAGATCTGTCTAGGGTCATCTGTATGAGGTCACCTGTTTGGCCATCTGTGTGGGGTCACCTGTTTGGTCACCTGTGTGGTCACCTGTGTGAGGTCACCTATGAGGTTACCTGGGTAAAACATCTGTCTGAGGTCATCTATATGGGTCACCTCTATAATAGATCTGTCTGAGGTAGTCTGTATGAGGTCACCTGTTTGGCCACCTGTGTTAGATGACCTATATTGGTCAGTTGTGTGAGATCATCTGTGTGGTCACCTGTGTGAGGTCACCTGTTTAAAACATCTGTCTGAAGTCATCTATATGGGTCACCTGTGTAGTGGGTCACCTGTGTGAGGTCACCTATGAGACCACCTGTGTGAGGTTTCTTTTTTTTTTTTTTTTATTTTTTGAGACGGAGTCTCGCTCTGTCACCCAGGCTGGAGTGCAGTGGTGCGATCTCGGCTCACTGCAAGCTCTGCCTCCCGGGTTCACACCATTCTCCTGCCTCAGCCTCCTGAGTAGCTGGGTCTACAGGCACCCACCACCATGCCCGGCTAATTTCAGGTTTTATAGAGACTGGTTTCAATACACTGCGGGATGAGTTTGATCTCCCGGACCTCGTGATCTGCCTGCCTTGGCCCCGCAAAGGGCTGGGATTATAGGCGTGAGCCACCGCACCCGGCTGCTGTCTGCAGGTCTTAAAAGGGACCAGAATGGGTCAATCCAAAATATGCCAAACTGGGGCTGAGCACGATGGCTTAGCCTATAATCCCAGCACTTTGGGAGGCCGAGGAGGGCGGGTCACGTGAGGTCAGGAGTTCAAGACTAGCCTGGCCGACATGGTGAAACCCCATGTCTGCTAAGAAAAATTACAAAAATTAGCTGGACGTGGTGGCGTCTGCCTGTAATCCCAGCTACTTGGGAGGCAGAGGCAGGAGAGTCGCTTGAACCTGGGAGGTGGAGGTTGCAGTGAGCTGAGATCACGCCACTGTACTCGAACTTGGGTGACAGAGTGAGACTCTTGTCTCAAAACAAACAAACAAAAAACAGAGATCATAAGGTTGACAAAACAGGCTGAGTGCAGTGGCTCATGCCTGTAATCCCAGCACTTTGGGAGGCCGAGGTAGGTGGATCACAAGGTCAGGGGATCGAGACCATCCTGGCCAACATGGCGAAACCCCGTCTCTACTAAAATACAAAAAAAAAAAGAAAAGAAAGAAAAAAATATTAGCTGGGCATGATGGTGGGTGCCTGTAGTCCCAACTACTCAGGAGGCTGAGGCAGGGGAATCGCTGGAACCCAGGAGGCAGAGGTTGCAGTGAGCCAAGACCACGCCACTGCACTCCGGCCTGGGTGACAGCATGACACTCCGTCTCAGAAACAAAAAAGAAAAAATAGCCACATTGGCATACAAATTATTCTGAACTGAGGCATTTGAGAATCAACAGATCTAGAAAGAACCTTCTTGGAGCTTCCCTTTTCTGACTAAAAGCAGAAACCTCTGAGAAATGATGAGTGTTGTAAATTCTCTCTCTGGGGAAGTTTTATGACCATGAGGAAGACATATTAGCCGGCTGCAGTGGCTCACGCCTGTCATCCCAGCACTTTGGGAGGTCGAGGCGAGTGGATCACCTGAGGTCAGGAGTTCAAGACCAGCCCGGGACACCATGGTGAAACCCTGTCTCTACTAAAATACAAAATTGTCAAGTGTGGTGGCAGGTGCCTGTAATCCCAGCTACTTGGGAGGCAGAGGCAGGAGAGTCGCTTGAACCTGGGAAGTGGAGGTTGCAGTGAGCCAAGACCACGCCACTGCACTCCAGCCTGGGTGACAGAGTGAGACTCTGTCTCCAAAAAAAAAAAAAAAAAACTATCTGCACAAACAAACCTTATTTAAATAGCCCTTATCTTCCAGTAATTTTCCCCATACATTCACCTTTCCACAATTTATTTCCCACAGAAGCTCAAACCTGCTATTCTTTGCCTCATTACCTCCACAATGTATGGCTGTTTGCTAAAATGATATATAAGACCTGAACCTAATTGCTTCTCCAGGAGTGCTTTTTCTTTTATATTAACACCCCATGCATGTACAAATTAAAAACTGAGCTGGTTGCAGCGGCTCACACCTGTAATCCCAGCACTTTGAGAGGCCGAGGCGGGAGGATCACGAGGTCAGGAGATCGAGACCACGGTGAAACCCTGTCTCTACTAAAAGTGCGGCTGCAGGCGTGGCTGCCTGTGGTCCCAGCTACCGGGAGGCTGAGGCAGGAGAACGCTGGAACCCAGGAGGCAAAGGTTGCAGTGAGCCAAGACCACGCCACTGCACTCCAGCTCATGACAGAGCAAGACTCTGTCTCAAAAAAATAAATAAATAAAATAAAAATTGAAATCAAATTGGTGTGCTTTTCTTCTGTGAATCTGACTTTTGTCAGTTTAATTCGCAGGCCCCATGCACGAACTTAATAGTGTAGAAGACAATGGTTTCTTTCCTGCCCTGCATTGCTAAGTGCAAGATGGCTGTGAGGTGCCTTATGGGGAAAGTATGTGTGTTGGAGAAGCTTCTTTCAGATATGAGTGATAGTGATGGTGGCTGTGAGTTCAGTTTGAATGCACCAACAATACATGTTAAGTAAGGTGTCTCTTATTTTATTTTATTTTTTTTTGAGACAGAGTCCCACTTTGTTGCCCAGGCTGGAGTGCAATGGTGCAATCTCAGTTCACTGCAACCTCTGCCTCACGGGATTCAAATGATTCTCCTGCCTCAGCCTCCCCAGTAGCTAGGATTACAGGCAGGCACCACCATGCCTGGCTATTTTTTTGTATTTTAGTAAAGACGGGGTTTCATCACGTTGGCCAGGCTGGTCTCGAACTCCTGACCTCGGGTGATCCACCCGCCTTGGCCTCCAGAGTGCTAGGATTACAGGTGTGAGCCACCACGCCCAACCAAATAAGGTGTCTTTTTTTTTTTTGAGACAGAGTCCCACTTTGTTGCCCAGGCTGGAGTGCAATAGCGTGATCTCAGCTCACTGCAACCTCTGCCTCCTTGGGTTCAAATGATTCTCCTACCTCAGCCTCCCCAGTAACTGGGATTACAGGCACGCACCACCACGCCCGGCTAATTTTTTTTTGTATTTTAGTAGAGATCTTGAGTTTCCTTCCATGTTGGCCAGGCTGGTCTCAAACTCCTGACCTCAGGTGATCTGCCCACCTTGGCCTCCAGAGTGCTGAGATTAGAGGCGTGAGCCACCGCTGCCCACCCTCCTCAATTCAAGGGACTTTAAACAGAAGGACATGTCAAACAAGGTCATGCTGATTGGTTGATTACAACTGCATCTAGAAACCTTGGGATCTAACTCAGGGCTTTCCTCTAGGAGGTAATGGCTCTGTATTTGTTCTTTCAACGTTTGCAGGAAATCTGTGGGCTGTAGCTGCCATGCAGAATGAGAATTGCTTATATGTATCATACTGTCATGCACCATACAAACCTAGGCCTCTTTTTTTTTTTTTTTTTTTTTTTTTTTGAGACAGAGTCTCGCTCTGTCGCCCAGGCTGGAGTGCAGTGGCACAGTCTTGGCTCACTGCAAGCTCTGCCTCCCGGGTTCACACCATTCTCCTGCCTCAGCCTCCCCAGTTTAACTGGGATTACAGGCAGGCACCACCATGCCCGGCTATTTTTTTTTTTTTTTTTTTTTTTTTGAGATGGGGTTTCACCATGTTGGCCAGGCTGGTCTCAACTCCTGACCTCAGGTGATCTGCCCACCTTGGCCTCCCAAAGTGCTGGGATGACAGGCTGAGCACCTATGCCTCTTTTCATTCCACCCCAAGGGAGGGTCACAGCCTCTCTTCCTCCTCCTTTGGGTATTTTCCAGACCCTGAGTCTAGACCTTGGATCTCTCTCAGGCTCGTCTGGGTCCCACCACCCCCACCCCACCCACTCCTAGGTAAAACCAGAAAGCAGCAAAGGTAGACAGCTCCCATGGGGGAAGGAGCAAGCTGGGAGGTCAGCTTACCAATGGTAAAGGCTTTAAATGGAGGCAAGTCAGCCGGGGGTGGTGGCTCACGCCTGTAATCCCAGCATGTCGGGAGGCTGAGGTGGGTGGATCACACGAGGTGAGGAATTCGAGACCAGCCTGACCAGGTTTTTATTACTTATTATTTATTATTATTATTTGTTTTGAGATGCAATCTTGCTCTGTCACCCAGGTTGGTGTGCAATGGCGCGATCTTGGCTCGCTGCAACCTCCGCCTCACGGGTTCAAGTAATTCTCCTGCCTCAGCCTCCCGAGTAGCTGGGATGATGGGCGTCCGGCCACCAGCACCTTGGTAAATTTCTGCATTTGTAGTCCAGATGGGGTTTCACCATGTTGGTCAGGCTGGTCTTGAACTCCTGACCTCAGGTGATCTGCCCACCTTGGCCTCCCAAAGTGCTGGGATTACAGGCGTGAGTCACCACGCCTGGCCCCAAATATCATGTTTTTAAATAAAAACACAGAAAATTATATAAAGGCTCACAGCATCATCAACAAGAAAACAGTTCCCCAGTGTCACGGAGGCGGAGATGTCCACGCCATTCCTACACCCCCAAGTCTGTACTCTTTCACGGTCAAGACCTCTTCATGTTTCCCCTTCCTCTGGGGTGAATTCTCCCAGATGATCTGAGAAAAAGGAGGATTCAGGCTGTCAGATCTTCACGAGCTCAGCCTGGGACTCAGTGGGCTGTGTTCATTTTCTTTTCCTCCCTCGAGACGGAGTCTCACTCTGTTGCCTAGGCTGGAGTACAGTGGTGTGATCTCAGCTCACTGCAGCCTTGGCCTCCCGGGTTCAAGAGATTCTCCTGCCTCAGCCTCCTGAGTAGCTGTGATTACAGGTGCTCACCACCACAAATTTGACTGATTAGATGAGGTCCACCCTTCTCCTTTAGACCTTCAGCTGATTAGATGAGGCCCACCTTCCCTCATATACCTTCGACTGATTAGATGAGGCCCACCCTTCCCCTATATACCTTCGAGTGATTAGATGAGGCCTACCCCTCTCTCTTCCCCCCCCCCTTTAGCTGCCACGGGCTAAATTTTTTGTATTTTCAGTAGAGATGGGGTTTCACCATGTTGGGCAGGCTGGTCGTGAACTCCTGACCTCAGGTGATCTGCCCGCCTTGGCCTCCCAAAGTGCTGGGATGACAGGCGTGACCCACTGCGCCTGGCCCGGGGCTTTTCCTGGGGTAAAGATCTGAGACAGATCCACCTATCATTCTCATGGTGGCGATGAACAGGGTGGCCTTTGGAAGAGCTTGTGAGCTTGAAACCTGGGCAGGGTACAGCAGGTGCTAAGCCCCTGGGGCCGACGGAGCTCAGAGAAGGGAAGGCTGAAGCCCGGAAGCCGTCATCCTGGCACCTCGACGTGGGGACCCCTAGGGTCAGTGGAAAGTGGGTGCCAGGGGAGGGAGGCTTTAAGCGTGGGGGTGGAAGTAGCGAGGTGACAGATGGCGAGGTCTGGGGCGGGGGGGTGTGCAAGTGGCAACTGGGGGATGTTAACTACGTGGCAGGGGAAGAGGCTGGGGGCAGCCTGGGCTGGAACTGGAGTTCCCCATGGGAGAAAGATACAGCCCCTGAGCTGGAGAGAGGTGGCTGGGAGAGGGGCACCCACTGGGTCTTGGGATGCAGGTCCCGCATGAATCCCTCACCCTTCGTCACCCCTCTCTGGAGTCTTGCTGTTGAGCCTCTCTCTTGGTCTCTCTGCCTCTTTTCTCTGTCTCTCTCTCTCTGTCTCTCTTTCCTCCCCTCTCACCATCTTCCACCCCCATCTTTGGGTTTCTCTCTATCTCCTCTTCCTGTGTGTCTACCTCTTTTGGGTTCAGTCTCTCTGTTTCCCTTTCATCTCTTGCTCTCTGTCTCAGATACCCGGCAGTAATGACATGTCCCCTGACTGGGCTACAGTCTCCAGTTATTGAATCAAACCCTGACTCAGGGGCTGCTACAAAGGTGCTTTGTAGATGTCAAGTTCACAATCAACTGATTTCCAGGAAAAGAGATTGGACTGGAGAATGTGGGTGGGCTTTATCTAATCAGTCAAAGGTCTAAAGGGGAGGTGGGCCTCATCTTATCAGTTGAAGGTCTAAAGGGAGAGGGTGGGCCTCATCTAATCAGTTGAAAGTCTAAAAGGGTAAGGGTGGCCCTTATCTAATTAATAAGCTGAAGGTCTAAAGGGGAAGGGAAGGTCTAAAGGGGAAAGGTGGGCTTCATCTAATCAATCGAAGGTATAAAGGGGAATGGTGGGCTTCATCTAATCAGTTGAAGGTCTAAAGGGGAAGGGTGGGCTTCATCTAATCAGTTGAAGGTCTAAAGGGGGAAGGGTGGGCCTCATCTAATCAGTTGAAGGTCTAAAGGGGAAGGGTGGGTCTCATCTAATCAGTTGAAGGTCTAAAGGGGGAAGGGTGGGCCTCATCTAATCAGTCAAAAGCCTAAAAGTGGCTGGGCGCAGTGGCTCACGCCTGTAATCCCAGCACTCTGGGAGGCCAAGGTGGGTGGAGCACCTGAGGTCAGAAGTTCAAGACCAGCCTGGCCATGGTGAAACCCCTCTCTACTAAAAATACAAAAAATTAGCTGGGCTGGTGGTGTGAGCCTGTAATCCTAGCTACTCGCCAGGCTGAGACAGGAGAATTGCTTGAACCTGGGAGGCAGAGGTTGCAGTTAGCCAAAATTGTACTACTGCACTCCAGCCTGGGCAACAAGAGCGAAACTCCATCTCAAAAAAAAAAAAGTCTAAAGGGGAAAGGTGGGCCTCAACTAATCAGTCGAAGGTATAAAGGGGAAGGGTGAGCCTCATCCAATCAGTCGAAGGTCTAAAGGGGGAAGGGTGGGCCTCATCCAATCAGTCGAAGGTCTAAAGGGGGGAGGGTGGGCCTCATCTAATCAGTCGAAGGTCTAAAGGATAAAAGCTGAGGTTCCCTGGACAAGAGTTTTATTTCCTTTTTAAAAATTTCATCTCCTACTCTGAGAATGCAGGACGGTTTTGCCTCTGGGATGCAGCATGAGCCCTGACCTGACTTTCCAGCCTGCCCGCCTACTGCAACATAAGACACAGTCCCTGAGCCGGAGAGAGGTGGGTGGGAGAGGATCACCAATGGGGTCTCGGGGTGCAGGTCACATGGTTCCTCGCCCTTGTTCACCCTCTCTGGGCTCTCGCTGAGTCTAAGTCCCACTTCTCTGTCTTCCCTGTCTCTCTTGGTGTCTCTCTGTCTTTGTCTCTCTCCCCTCTGTCTCTCTGTCTTTGTCTCTCTCCCCTCTGTCTCTCTGTCTTTGTCTCTCTCCCCTCTGTCTCTCTGTCTTTGTCTCTCTCCCCTCTGTCTCTTTCTGTCTCTGTGTCTCTCTGTCTTTGTCTCTCTCCCCTCTCTGTGCCTCTGTTCTTCTCTGTCTCTCTCCTCTCCCTGCTGTGGTTGTTTTTTTTTTGTTTTGTTTTGTTTTTGATACAGAGTTTTGCTCTTGTTGCCCAGGTTAGAGTGCAATGGCACAATCTCGGCTCACTGCAACCTCCACCTCCTGGGTTCAGGTGATTCTCCTGCCTCAGCCTCCAGAGTAGGTGAGATTACAGGCGTGCACCACCACATATGGCTAATTTTTGTAATTTTAGTAGAGACAAGGTTTCTCCATGTTGGTCAGGCTGGTCTCAAACTTCTGACCTCATGTGATCCACCTGCCTCACCCTCCCAAAGTGCTGGGATGACAGGTGTGAGCCACTGTGACCTCGCCTGGGTCTTTATGTTTTGTTGTTTGTCTGTCTCTCTCTCTCTCTTTCCCTCCCCTTTTCTCTGCCTCCCTCTGTCTCTTTCTGTCTCTGTGTCTCTCTGTCTTTGTCTCTCTCCCCTCCATCTTTCTCTGCCTCTGTCTCTTGTCTCTTTATTTCTGCCTCTCCTCTCTACTTTCTTTTTTCTTTTGAGATGGAGTCTCACTCTGTCACCCAGGCTGGAGTGTGGTGGTGCGATCTCGGCTCACTGCAACCTCCGCCCCCTGGGTTCAAACCATTCTACTACTGACCTCCCGAGTAACTGGGGTATTGGTCGGGCACCACCACGCCTGGCTAATTTTTTGTATTTTTAGCAGAGATGGGGTTTCACCATGTTGGCCAGGCTGGTCTCAAACTTCTGACCTCATGTGATCCACCTGCCTCACCCTCCCAAAGTGCTGGAATGACAGGCGTGAGCCACCGTGGCCGGCCCTCTCTACCATCTTCTCCTTTTTTTGACCACTACCCTGCCTCAATTTCTCCTGCTGGACCTCACAGATATGACCCTGACCCCAATCCGGGAGAAGGCCCAGGAGCGAGATACAGATTCCAGCCACACCCGTGGCGACGCTGCGGTCGCAGCTGGTGGAGAAGCAAGACGGTCGACACTCAGAGGCCGTGTCCCATGTTCCCCACTACCCGCTTTCCATCCCAGGTCACTGCTCCGCCCACCCCTACCTACCTCGTCTTCCACCTCATGGTTATCATTCAGTTTGTCTTTGATCTGTGGAACTGGCGAGAACAGTCGCTGTACCCTAAGGAACCTGAGACACAGAGAAAAAGTGTGAAGAGAACGAACTCCAGGTCACCAGAGCTCCTTCCATCAACGCCCTGTGCCGAGGGATGCTGTGTGCAGGGTGTCTGTGCTCAACTGCACAAAACAACTTCACTAAGAATCACCAAGTGACGAAAATCTTAAGGAACCAGGCCGGGCGCAGTGGCTCACGCCTGTCATCCCAGCACTTTGGGAGGCCGAGGCGGGTGGATCACTTGAGGTCAGGAGTTCGAGACCAGCCTGGCTAAGATGGTGAAACCCCGTCTCTACTAAAAATACAAAAATTAGCCGGGCATGGTGGCTCACACCTGTAATCCCAGCACTTCGGGAGGCTGAGGCAGGAGAATCACTGGAAGCCGGGAGGTGGAGGTTGCAGTGAGCCAAGATTGTACCACTGTACTCCAGCCTGGGTGACAGAGCAAGACTCCATCTCAAAAAAAAAAAAAAGAATCACCAAATGACAAAAATCTTAAGGAACTAGGCCAGGCATGGTGGCTCACACCTGTCATCCCAGCACTTTGGGAGGCCGAGGCGGGTGGATCAATTGAGGTCAAGTGTTCGAGACCAGCCTGGCTAAGATGGTGAAACCCCATCTCTACTAAAAATACAAAAATTAGCTGAGCATTGTGGTGCACGCCTGTAATCCCAGCTATTCAGGAGGCTGAGGCTGTGGGCAACTTCAGGGAGTCTGAGGTCACTGGTGTTGAAGGGCTGAGCTCAGAGGAAACACTCTGTAGTCCCACCAGCCTTGAGGCATTGGCTTCTGGGTTGGAGGTGTTTTTTTTGTTTGTTTTGAGACAGAGTCTTGCCCTGTTGCCCAGGCTGGAGTGCAGTGGTGCAATCTCGGCTCACTGCAAGCTCTGCCTCCTGAGTTCACGCCATTCTCCTGCTTCAGCCTCCCATGAGTAGCTGGGATTACAGGAGCGCGCCACCACGCTTGGCTAATTTTTGTATTTTAGTAGAGATGGGGTTTCACCATGTTGGTCAGGCTGGTCTCAAACTCCTGACCTCAGGTGATCCTCCGACCTCAGCCTCCCAAAGTTCTGGGATTACAGGCATGAGGCACCATGCCTAGCCTAGTTCCTTAAGATTTTCATCATTTGGTGATTTTTTTTTTTTTTTTTTTTCTGAGACAGAGTCTTGCCCTGTTGCCCAGGCTGGAGTGCAGTGGCGCGATCTCTGCTCCTGCCAACCTTTTCTTGCTCCCGGGTTCATGCATTCTCCTGCCTCAGCCTCCCAAAGTGCTGGGATTACAGGAGCCCACCACCACGCCTGGCTAATTTTTTGTATTTTTAGTAGAGATGGGGTTTCACCGTGTTAGCCAGGATGGTCTCGATCTCCCGACCTCGTGATCCACCTGCCTTGGTTTCCCAAAGTGCTGGGATTACAGGCATAAGCCACCACGCCCGGCCCATTTGGTGATTCTGTGTGTATCTGTGTGGTCCCTGAATCCAATGACAGATGCCCTTCCAAGAGACAGAAGAGGAGACACAGACACAGAGGAGGCCACGTGGAGACGGAGGCAGAGATGGCAGTGATGTGGCCACAAGCCCAGGGATGCAGGGAGCCTCCAGGAGCTGGGAGAAAGGAGGCAAGCTTGATGCGTCCCCTTAGAGGCGAAGCCACAGGGAACGGAAGACCCTCCTTTGGCCTTGCCCCAGCCCCGGCTCTACAGTATCTCACATCTGGCAAAAAGGTGGGGTCCCAAGCAAGTTCTCCGTATTACTGAATGGGTCATGGAACCACCAGGTAGCTTTGCAGGCTGTTTCTCTCTTTTTATTTATTATTATTATTATTTTTGACACAGAGTTTTGCTCTTGTCACCCAGGCTGGAGTGCAACGGCGTGATCTCGGCTCACCCCAACCTCCGCCTCCCGGGTTCAAGCGAGTCTCCTGCCTCAGCCTCCCGAGTAGCTGGGATTACAGGAGCCCACCACCACGCCCGGCTAATTTTTATATTTTTTAGTAGAGATGGGGTTTCACCATGTTGGCCAGGCTGGACTTGAACTCCTGACCTCAGGTGATCCGCTCACCTCAGCCTCCCGAAGTGCTAGGATTACAGGCATGAGCCACCGTGCCCAGCCGGGGTCTGTTTTTAAAGTAAAATTTATTTATTTATTTACTTAGTTACTTTGAGACGGAGTTTCGCTCTTGTTGCCCAGGCTGGAGTGCAACGGCACGATCTTGGCTCACTGCAACCTCCGCCTCCCGGGTTCAAGCGATTCTCCTGCCTCAGCCTCCCGAGTAGCTGGGATGACAGGCGCCCGCCACCACGCCCAGCTAATTTTGTATTTTTAATAGAGACGGGGTTTCTCCACATTGGTCAGGGTGGTCTCGAACTCCTGACCTCAGGAGATCTGCCCGCCTCAGCCTCCCAAAGTGCTGGGATGACAGGCGTGAGCCGCTGCACCCGGCCAAGGCTGTTTCTCTTTCTCAGAGACAGAGACTTTGGAGAAAGCGCTTTTCTCCCCGGCCTGGCCTGTTTGCCTGGGGGAGGCCCAGGTGTTTCACAGATTACCTTTTAAAGAGGAAGCCAAGGATGAGGCCACAGACAAGGGTTCCCATGATCAGGAGCACGTAAATGTACACAGAGCTGAGGTTTCTGCCGTCAGAGCCTAGAGAGACATACAGGTTTGCGTCTGCGGTGAATCACTGACGGACGTGTGAAAGGAAATTAAATCTCTTCGGCTGTCCAAATGCATTTAGCCAAAGGGAACAGTCAAGCTGGGAACTGGGTAGAGTAAACCTGCCTCCCTCTTTTTGGTTCCTAAGTAAGATGGCTCTGAGATGAAAGGTGACCTGCCTGCCCCATGTTTTGCCCACGAGGAAATCTGTGGTGAGCTGTTAAAACTTCGCCACCATGGGCCAGACGCAGTGACTCATGCCTGTAATCCCAGCACTTTGCAGGCTGAGGAAGACAGATCACTTGAGGTCAGGAGTTCGAGACCAGCCTAGGCAACATGGTGAAACCCCGTCTCCACTAAAAACACAAAAATTGGGCCAGGCACGGTGGCTCACACCTGTCATCCCAGCACTTTGGGAGGCTGAGGCAGGTGCATCATCTGAGGTCAGGAGTTCAAGACCAGCCTCACTAACATGGTGAAACCCCGTCTCTACTAAAAATACAAAAATTGGCCAAGTGTGATGCATGCCTGTAATCCCAGCTACTCAGGAGGCTGAGGCAGGAGAATCGCTTGAACCCGGGAGGCGGAGGTTGCATGAGCGAGATCGCGCCACTGCACTCCAGCCTGGGAGACAGAGTGAGAATCTGTCTCAAAATAAATAAATAAATAAATAAATAAATAAATAAATAAATAAATAAATAAATAATAAATAAATAAATAAATAAATAAAATGGCCAAGTGTGATGCATGCCTGTAATCCCAGCTACTCAGGAGGCTGAGGCAGGTAGTCCCACTTGGGTTTCAGGGGCTGAGGAGGTTGCAGTGAGCCGAGATCGTGCCATTGCACTCCAGCCTGGGTGACAGAGCGAAACTCCATCTCAAAATAAATAAATAAAATAAAAATACAAAAATTGGCCAAGTGTGATGCATGCCTGTAATCCCAGCACTTTGGGAGGCTGAGGCTGGAGAATTGCTTGAACCTTGGAGGCAGAGATTGCGGTGAACCAAGATGGTGCTATTGCACTCCAGCCTGGGTGACAGAGCGGGACTCCGTCTCACAAAACAAAAAAATAAACAAAAAACATTTCTTACAGGTGCCGTCACCCCGGCCCACCAGACACGAATGCACCTCTGATCATCTCTGTACCCCATTTTGTCCGTGTGATCTGGGAGGTGGAGGTGCACCACTGCACTCCAGCCCACATTTTTTCCTCCGTCCCCTTTGTTTAGGTGAAAACTGCATACTTCTCAATATCCTGCCCCTTCCCCTTTTCAATTTGGAGCCCTCAAAATCATCTTCAGAGAAAAGCATAGACCTGTCTCCTGGGCGGCCGAGACCTGGCTTTGAAGAGACCTTCCCCGGCCAGACGTGGCGGCTCACGCCTGTCATCCCAGCACTTTGGGAGGGCGAGGCGGGTAGATCACCTGAGGTTGGGAGTTCGAGACCAGCCTGACCAACATGGAGAAACCCCGTCTCTACTAAAAATACAAAATTAGCCAGGTGCGGTAGCAGGTGCCTGTAATCCCAGCTACTCGGGAGGCTGAGGCTGGAGAATTGCTTGAACCTTGGAGGCAGAGATTGCGGTGAACCAAGATGGTGCCATTGCACTCCAGCCTGGGCAACAAGAGCGAAAGGCCATCTCAAAAAAAAAAAAAAAAAAAAAAAAGAGGGAGAGAGCTTCCTCTTGGCCAGGCCAGGGAGCCAGAATGGTGATGGTTTGACTGGACAAAGACTGACTATTTCCCAGTGGGGTAGAGGGAGGTGGGGCTTTAGGAGAGCTATCAGTGGAGTCCTTCTCTGGCTATTAAGGGATTCTAGCTCATCCATCCTGAAAAAAACACCAGCAAAGCAATGTTGCATGACCCCGTATGAGTATGAGACCACCTCCTTCTACTTTTTTTTTTTTTTTTGAGACGGAGTCTTGCTCTGTCACCCAGGCTGGAGTGCAGTGGTGTGATCCCAGCTCACTGCAACCTCAGCCTCCCAGGTTCAACTCATTCTCCTGCCCCTCAGCCTCCCAGGTTCAACTCATTCTCCTGCCTCAGCCTCCCAGGTTCAACTCATTCTCCTGCCTCAGCCTCCCAGGTTCAACTCATTCTCCTGCCTCAGCCTCCCAGGTTCAACTCATTCTCCTGCCTCAGCCTCCCAAAGTGCTGGGATCACAGGCGTGAGCCACTGCACCCAGCCCTTCTCTGGTTATTGAGTGAGCCTAGCTCATCCATCCTGAAAAAACATCAGCAAAGCAATGTTGTGTGACCGAGTACGAGACCACCTCCTCCTTTTGAGCCTCAGTGATAAACTCAGAGCCTGATACTTCTCCCAGCGACGTTCTCAACTCAATCTCAGCGCCCAGGACAGAGCACCTAACCTCTGTGCCTGCTCCAAGGTGGCGGCAGATGGCACAAACATCCCTCACCTCCGCCCGACGCTTACCAAATTCAGTGGCTTCACTCCAGGAACTCCAATTCAGGATGCGGACGTCTGCAGCTCTGATCTTCACACTATGTTTCGCTCTGGGCTCAGAGCTTGGAAAGTTGTATCTATTTTCCAAATCACCAGAAACATTAATCTTTGGAGGAAAAAAGAAAGTTAGAGATAGGCGTCTTCCACGTGGAGGAAAAGGTTGTCTTTTTTCATTCTTTTGTCTTTTAAATGTTTTTCTCTTTTTTTTTTTTCTTTTTTTTTTTTTTTCTACCACTCTGAATGCACTTGGTCTGATCGGGTCTTGGAAGCTAAGCAGAGTCAAGCCTTGTTAGTATATGGATGGAAGACAAGTTGGGAAAATTTGGGTGATGTAGGCTTTAAATTTTTTTATTTTATGTTATTTTATTTATTTTTTGAGATGGAGTCTCGCTCTGTCGCCCAGGCTGGAGTGCAGTGGTGCAATCTCGGCTCACTGCAAGCTCCGCCTCCCTGGTTCACGCCATTCTCCTGCCTCAGCCTCCCGAGTAGCTGGGACTACAGACGCCCGCCACCACGCCCGGCTAATTTTTGTATTTTTAGTGGACATAGGGTTTCACCATGTTAGCCAGGATGGTCTCGAACCCCTGACCTCGTGATCCACCCGCCTCAGCCTCCCAAAGTGCTGGGATGACTGGCGTGACCCACCACGCCCAGCCTATTTTATGTTATTTGAGACAGACTCTCGTTCTGTCTCCCAGGCTGGAGTGCAATGGCATGATCTGGGCTCACCACAACCTCCGCCTCCTGGGTTCAAGCGATTCTCCTGCCCCAGCCTCCCGCGTAGCTGGGATTACAGGCGCCCGCCACCACGCATGGGTAATTTTTGTATTTTTAGTAGAGACAGGGTTTCTCCATGTTGGCCAGGCTGGTCTTGAACTCCTGACCTCAAGTGATTTGCCCACCTCAGCCTCCCATGGTGCTGGAATGACAGGCTTGAGCCACCGTACCTGGCTAAAATTTTATTTTTTGAAACAGAAATTTTTGGCCAGGTGTGGGGGTGGGTGCCTGTAGTCCCAGCTACCAGGGAGGCTGAGGCAGGAGAATCACTTGAACCTGGGAGGTGGGGGTCACAGTGAGCCAAGATCGCACCACTGCACTCCAGCCTGGGACAGAGCGAGACTCCGTCTCAAAAATACATACATACATAAATAAATGATTCAGGAGCAACAACTGATATTAACAGAGCTTCAGATGGATAGTTTAGCAAGGGATATTAAGATCCCCAAGTCTAGCATACGCATTGGACAGAGGAGGATACTGAGGGTCAGAGTGGCCGCAAGAGTTGGTAAATATCAGGCAACAGTACTCACTCTAAAAGCATTTTAGAGGGAGACATAATTTCCTTAGACAGTCACTGGAATATATTTTTAACCCACTCAGAGGAAAGAGGAATAAAATGGGAAAATCAGTAGAACAGGCTGAGTGTAAATATTCCAACCACTGGGATGTGAAGGTTCAGGCTAAGAGCAGACCCATGTGAGATCTGGGTCCTCTGGTTCAGGGTCACACCAGGTGTGGTGAGTAGGGGACTGTGGGGTTACACTAGGTGTGGTGAGTAGGGGACTGTAGGGTTACACGGGTGGTGAGTAGGGGACTGTGGGGTTACACTAGGTGTGGTGAGTAGGGGACTGTAGGGTTACACTAGGTGTGGTGAGTAGGGGACTGTGGGGTTACACTAGGTGTGGTGAGTAGGTGACTGTAGGGTTATGCTAGGTGTGGTGAGTAGGGGACTGTGGGGTTACACTAGGTGTGGTGAGTAGGGGACTGTAGGGTTACACTAGGTGTGGTGAGTAGGGGACTGTAGGGTTACACTAGGTGTGGTGAGTAGGGGACTGTGGGGTTACACTAGGTGTGGTGATAGGGGACTGTGGGGTTACACTAGGTGTGGTGAGTAGGGGACTGTAGGGTTACACTGGGTCCAGGTGGTTGTGGGACAGGGTCTCCTCCTGTCTACACTGGTTCCAGGTAGACGTGGGGCAGGGTCTCCTCCTGTCTACACTGGGTCCAGGTGGAGGTGGGGTAGGGTCTCCTCCTGTCTACACTGGATCCGGGTAGACATGGGGCAGGCTCTCCTTCTTGTCTACACGGGGTCTAAGTGGAGGTGGGGCAGGGTCTCCTTCTGTCTACACTGGGTCCAGGTGGTTGTGGGACAAGATCTCCTCCTGTCTACACTGGGTCCGGGTAGACATGGGGCAGGGTCTCCTTCTTGTCTACACTGGGTCCAGGTGGAGGTGGGGCAGGGTCTCCCTTCTGTCTACACTGGGTCCAGGTAGACATGGGGCAGGCTCTCCTTCTGTCTACACTGGTTCCAGGTAGACATGGGGCAGGGTCTCCCTTCTGTCTACACTGGGTCCAGGTAGCTGTGGGACAAGATCTCCTCCTGTCTACACTGGGTCCAGGTGGAGGTGGGGCAGGTCTCCCTCCGGCAGATCTACAAGACAGGTAGGAGGAGGAGCTGCCAACACAGAATTCTTCCTGGCCAGATATCTTCCTGTGACCCATCCAGAAAGGGCCCACTGGCCTTGGGGCAGGGTGTTCTCCTGTCGTCCAGGCAGATATGGAGCAGGCTCTCCTTGTCTACACTGGGTCCAGGTGGTTGTGGGACAAGATCTCCTCCTGTCTACACTGCGTCTCCGTGGAGGTGGGGCAGGGTCTCCTCCTATCTACACTGGTTCCAGGTAGACATGGGGCAGGGTCTCCTTCTGTCTACACTGGGTTCAGGTAGACATGGGGCAGTCTCCCTTTCCTGTCTACACTGGGTCCAGGTAGCTGTGGGACAAGAGCTCCTCCTGTCTACACTGGGTCTCCGTGGAGGTGGGGCAGGGTCTCCTCCTGTCTACACTGGGTCCAGGTAGACATGGGGCAGGGTCTCCTTCTGTCTACACTGGGTGTAGGTGGAGGTGGGGTGGGGTCTCCTATCTACACTGGGTCCAGGTAGACATGGGGCAGGGTCTCCTTCTGTCTACACTGCGTCCAGCTGGAGGTGGAGCAGAGGCTCTCCCTTGCTTGTGGCATCGTCCCCCACACCTCCCGGTCCACTTCCTGGTTCCATGGTTGCAGGATCATCCTTGTCCATCCTCCCTGCCACCTCCTTCAAGGTGGCTTCTGTTCCTGAACCCTTCACCTCTTCCTCTGCTACTGAAGTGCATTCACCCCAGAGTCACCGCTCACCACCCACCCATCCTTCCTTCAGGCCACTTCCCCAGGATTCCCAGGCTCCTCTTTGGGTGTGTCACATACACCTCCTCCTGGTGCCCAGCCGGGAGCTCTCACCCGACCTAGGAAGAAGGAAGGAAGGAAGGAAGGAAGGAAAGAAGGAAGGAAGGAAAGAAGGAAGGCAGGGAGGAAGGAAAGAAGGAAGGAAGGAAGGAAGGAAGGAAAGAAGGAAGGAAGGAAAGAAGGAAGGAAGGAAAGAAGGAAGGAAGGAAGGAAGGAAGGAAGGAAGGAAGGAAAGAAGGAAGGAAGGAAGGAAGGAAGGAAGGAAGGAAGGAAAGAAGGAAGGAAGGAAAGAAGGAAGGAAGGAAAGAAGGAAGGAAGGAAGGAAGGAAGGAAGGAAAGAAGGAAGGAAGGAAGGAAGGAAAGAAGGAAGGAAGGAAAGAAGGAAGGAAGGAAGGAAGGAAGGAAGGAAGGAAGGAAGGAAGGAAGGAAGGAAGGAAGGAAGGAAGGAAAGAAGGAAGGAAGGAAAGAAGGAAGGAAGGAAAGAAGGAAGGAAGGAAGGAAGGAAGGAAGGAAGGAAAGAAGGAAGGAAGGAAGGAAGGAAGGAAGGAAGGAAGGAAAGAAGGAAGGAAGGAAGGAAGGAAGGAAGGAAAGAAGGAAGGAAGGAAGGAAGGAAAGAAGGAAGGAAGGAAGGAAAGAAGGAAGGAAAGAAGGAAGGAAGGAAGGAAAGAAGGAAGGAAGGAAAGAAAGAAGGAAGGAAGGAAGGAAAGAAGGAAGGAGAGAAAGAGGGAGGTTGGCTGACACCTGTAATCCCAGCACTATGGGAGACTGAGGCCAGCCCGGCCAAGATGCTGAAACCCTGTCTCTACTAAAAATACAAAAATTAGCTGGGCATGGTGGTGGGCACCTGTAATCCAAGCTACTAAGGAGGCTGAGACAGGAGAACCGCTTGAACCTGGGAGGTGGAGGTGGAGTTGGAACACCTCTTTGTCTACACTGGGTCCAGGTGGATGTGGACTAGGGACACCTCTTTGTCTACACTGGGTCCAGGTGGAGGTGGGGCAGGGTCTCCTCCTGTCTACACTGGGTCCAGGTGGAGGTGGAGTAGGGACACCTCTTTGTCTACACTGGGTCCAGGTGGAGGTGGTGCAGGGTCTCCTCCTGTCTACACTGGGTCCAAGTGGAGGTGGGGCAGCTACCATGTACAGGAGAGATACCCACTGAGGCAGGGGGTCCAGGGTGGGAGGTGGGGATGGGCTCGGTGGGCAGGAGTCACACTTCTGTGAGAGTCCTGAGCCTGAAGAGGCTGGGAATGTCCAATGGGATGAAGGAGTCCACGGGTGGGATGTGGTGGGCTTGGGAAGAGGAGAGCGTGTGGGCATGGGGCTGGCTGATCAAATCGACCGGATCAGGCATCAGGCAAAGAATCGGCGCTGGCGGCAGCGGCGCGGCGCGGCGGCTCAAGACAATCATTCTCGTCGTCATTCAGGAGCTGAGACAGGAGAACCGCTTGAACCTGGGAGGCAGAGTTTGCAGTGAGCTGAGACTGCACCACTGCACTCCAGCCTGGGCAACAGAGTGAAACTGTATCTCAAAAAAAGGAAAGTTAAATCAGCTGAGTTGTAATTTGTTACAGCACCAAAATTACACAAATTTTTGTTTTTGAGACAGAGTCTTGCTCTGTTGCTCAAGCTGGAGTGCAGTGGCACAATCTCACCTCACTGCAACGTCCACCTCCTAGGTTCAAGTGATTCTCCTCAGCCTCCCAAGTAGCTGGGATTACAGGCACCTGCCACCACGCCTGGCTAATTTTTGTATTTTTAGTAGAGATGGGGTTTCCCCATGTTGGTCAGGCTGGTCTCGAACACCCAATCTCAGGTGATTGGCCTGCCTCGGCCTCCCAAAGTGCTGGAATTACAGGTGTGAGCCACCACACCTGGCCTCAGTTACACAGATTTTAAGGCAAATTCCATTTCACCTATAAACAATAGGAAAATCATATGTGTTATTCTCACCTATTTTCTTTGTGTCCAAAAGTGAATCGAAGAATTGGATGCCAATTTCTCGGCTGGTTCCGTTAACCAGAAAGTAATTGCGAGACGTTAATCCTGACAGGTTATGCAGGTGACATCCCACATGGGTTCCTGAGTCTTGTATGTAATAAGGACACCAGATCTCCCTCTTTCTCCTGAAAGATTAGAAAGTGTTCAGAGAGCAATCAGGAAAACAAAACAAAACACAAAAACACAAAACAAAACAAAAACAAACAAAACAAAAACACAAAACAAAAACAAACACAAAACAAAACAAAACACAAAACAAAAAACACAAAACAACAAAACACAAAAACACAAAACAAAACCATAAAAACAGAAAACAACAAAAACATGAAACCAAAAACACAAAAGAAAAACAAAAAACACAAAACAAAACAAAACAACACAAAACAAAACAAACAAAAAACAACAGGCCCAGTGCGGTGGCTCACGCCTGTAATCCCAGCACTTTGGGAGGCCAAGGCGGGCGGATCACTTGAGGTCAGGAGTTTGAGACCAGCCTGGCCAGCATGGTGAAACCCCGTCTCTACTAAAAATACAAAAATTAGATGGGTGTGATGGAGTGCGCCTGTAGTCCCAGCTACTCGGGAGGCTGAGGCAGGAGAATCGCTTGAACCCGGGAGGGAGGCACAGGTTGCAGGGAGCTGAGATCACATCACTACACTCCAGCCTGGGTGACAGAGCAAGACTCTGTCTCTAAATAAATATATGGAGCCTGGTGTGGTGGCTCATGCGTGTAATTCCAGCACTTTGGGAGGCCAAGGCAGGCAGATCACTTCAGGTCAGGAGTTTGAGACCAGCCTGGGCAACATGGCAAAACCCCGTCTCTGCTAAAAATACAATATTTAGCTGAATGTGGTGGCGGGCGCCTGTAATCCCAGCTACCTGGGAAGCTGAGGCAGGAAAATTGCTTGAACCCAGGAGGTCGAGGTTGCAGTGAGCGGAGATGGCACCATTGCATTCCAGCCTGGGCAACAGAGCAAGACCATGTCTTAAGAAAAAGAAAAAAAAAAAAACAGCGTGATTTTTCTCCCATCCCTGCATTCCTCATAATTCTTCACATGAGGTGAACACTTACTTTGAGTTTTGTATGTACAAAAAATACTGGACGTCACGAGGGGCCGTCGGACCCCTCGCCCAGGTACAGTTCATGAAATCCACATTGTAGATGAAACAGGAGAAATTCTGAGCAGCGGTACCCTCCCTTCCTGGGAAGAGGCAGAAACAAAACAATTTTCACTCTGAAGTTCAACGGGATGTACTTTGATGCTGGTGGGATGGTGGGGGGTAGTGCTGTAAACGGATCCCTGAGCTGTCTTGCTTACCTGAGTTTGGATAAAGCAGTTTTTGCTGAAATCCTCTTTGACTGGTATTCACGTGAACCTCAAATGTGACTCCTTCATGTAGACAAATTTCACGAAATGTGCACGAACATTCGTTGTTACTGAGCTGAAGAGTTGCAACCAGACAGAGCCGATTACACCTTCTGTCTCCTACATTCTTCAGGCTGGAGTCCAGTAGCGCGATCTCGGCTCACTGCAACCTCCGCCTCCCAGGTTCAAGCGATTCTCCTGCCTCAGCCTCCCGAGTAGCTGGGATTACAGACACCTGCCACCACACCCAGCTAATTTGTGTATTTGTAGTAGAGACAGGGTTTCACCATGTTGGCCAGGCTGGTCTCAAACTCCTGACCTCAGGTGAGACACCCGCCTCGCCCTCCCAAAGTGCTGGGATTACAGGCATGAGCCACCACGCCGGCCATGGTATTGGTTTTTACCTGGATTTGGCAACACGCAGCTGCCTCCCTTTGTGAAATCGTCTCCCTACGCTTCCTCCAAGGACTCTGAGTGGATACGCGGAATAGCAGCTTGCAGGTGAAAACTCAATCTGATACTTTAGCAGTGCTGAAAGTATCAGACTAGAGGCCAGGTGCAGTGGCTCACACCTGTAATCCCAGCACTTTGGGAGGCTGAGACGGGTGGATCACTTGAGGTCAGGAGTTTGAGACCAGCCTGGCCAACGTGGTGAAATCCCGTCTCTACTAAAAATACAAAAATTAGCTGTGCATGGTGGCAGGTGCCTGTAATCCCAGCACTTTGGGAGGCTGAGGCAGGAGAATCTCTTGAACCCGGGAGGCAGAGGTTGCAGTGAGCTGAGATCGCGCCAGTGCCTCCAGCCTGGGTGACAGAGCGAGACTCCATCCCAAAAAATAAAGGTCGGACACGGTGGCTCACACCTGTAATGCCAGCACTTTGGGAGGCCAACGGGGGCAGATCATGAGGTCAGGAGTTGGAGACCAGCCTGGCCAACGTGGTGAAATCCCGTCTCTACTAAAAATACAAAAATTAGCTGTGCATGGTGGCAGGTGCCTGTAATCCCAGTTACTTGGGAGGCTGAGGCAGGAGACTCGCTTGAACCTGGGAGGTGGAGGTTGCAGTGAGCCGAGATCACACCAGTGCACTCCAGTCTGGGCAACAAGAGCGAAACTCCATCTCAAAAAAAAAAAAATGTATGTCATCTGGGGTAACATAGCAGGACCACCCATCCATCCGTGTAACATCTATCTATAGAATTGATTATCAATCTCCCAATCATCTATTATCACCTATCAGTCAATAAATCATCTATCACCTATCTATTGATCATCTATATTTCTCTCTTCCTCTCCCTCCTCTTCTGTTCTCTCTTTCTCTGTTTCTCCCTCCTTCCCTCCCCTCTCCCCGCTCTTCTGTCTCTGTCTCCTGTGTTCCAAAAACCCTGACCTTAATCCTTTGGGGGACCAGGATGGTGACACAGTGAAAAGTCACTGACACTTTAGTTTTCTCCACCCTTCTTCCACCACAGACCCAGGCGCACATCCAATTGCATTTGCCAGGATTTCTGTCATCTTGGGGTAAAATAAGCTCTTGGGCTAAAATATGGTAAAATAGGCTCTGCCTCAGGGAATCAGTCTCCGGTACACATTGCGGACATGAGCCAACAGCACTTTCCCAGTCCCCCTGAGATTGTGGCTCCGACATTTCTCCAAATAGCACACTTGTGTTGTTTGTGTCCGTGGCCCTCTCGCTTTTATTTAATTTGATTTATTATTATTATTTTTTGAGACAGACTTTTGCTCTTGTTGCCCAGGCTGGAGTGCAGTGGTGCAATCTCGGCTCACCGCAACATCCGCCACCCGGTTCAAGTGATTCTCCTGCCTCAGCCTCCCGAGTAGCTGGGATTACAGGCATGCACCAGCACGCATGGCTAATTTTGTATTTGTAGTAGAGACGGGGTTTCACCATGTTGGTCAGGCTGGTCTCGAACTCCTGACCTCAGGTGATCCACCTGCCTCCGCCTCCCAAAGTGCCGGGATTACAGGCATGAGCCACCGCGCCTGGTTGGCCCTGTTGCTTTTAACTCAGAAAGGGCTGTGTAAAGGACAGGGGTTGAGCATGGGAAATTCGTCTCACCCTGGGTTCCACGATTCTGTTCTTCTTATCAATTAAGAAACATCTGCTGAAGGTTGTATTTTCTTGGCAGTCCCAGCTTAAATTCATCGTCCTGGAGTCAAACCTCACATTGAGACTACAGGCTGGTACCACTGTTCGCGGATCTGCAACAAGTGGGCGCTGGATTCGGAATTTCCTCTTTTCCTGTTTTCTTTTCCTTTTTTTTTTTTTTTTTTATTTGAGACGGAGTCTGGCTCTGTCACCCAGGCGGGAGTGCAATAGCGCCATCTTGGCTCACTGCAAGATCCGCCACCCAGGTTCAAGTGATTCTCCTGCCTCAGCCTCCTGAGTAGCTGAGATTACAGGCGCCGACCACCATGCCCAGCTAATTTTTGTATTTTTAGTAGAGACGGGGTTTCACCATGTTGGTCAGGCTGGTCTCGAACTCCCAACCTCAGGTATTCCACCCACCTCAGCCTCCCAAAGTGCTGGGATTACAGGCGTGAGCCACCGCCTGGTTGGCCCTGTTGCTTTTAACTCAGAAAGGGCTGTGTAAAGGACAGGGGTCGACCATGGGAAATTCGTCTCACCCTGGGTTCCACGACTCTGTTCTTCTTGTCAATTAAGAAACACCTGCTGAAGGTTGTGTTTTCTTGGCAGTCCCAACTTAAATTCATCGTCCTGGAGTCAAACCTCACATTGAGACTAGAGGCTGGTACCACTGTTCGCGGATCTGCAACAAGTGGAAGCTGGATTCAATTTCCTCTTTTCCTGTTTTCTTTCCTTTTTTTTTTTTTATTTGAGACGGAGTCTGGCTCTGTCTGAGCAGAAGTGCAATGGCCATCTTGGCTCACTGCAAGATCCGCCACCCAGGTTCAAGTGATTCTCCTGCCTCAGCCTCCTGAGTAGCTGAGATTACAGGCGCCGACCACCATGCCCAGCTAATTTTTGTATTTTTAGTAGAGACGGGGTTTCACCATGTTGGTCAGGCTGGTCTCGAACTCCCAACCTCAGGTATTCCACCCACCTCAGCCTCCCAAAGTGCTGGGATTACAGGCGTGAGCCACCGCAGCACCCAGCCGGCCCTGTGTTCTCTCCTCCCACCCGGCTCTGGGAGGTGAAGTTCAGGGCTGGAGCCTGCTGACTTTCCTCTCACCCACATGGCCCCAGGACGTCCCACATCCTCAGGTATCTGTTCCTCCCTTGTCCATCTTCCCTCGTTTTCTCAGCCTCCTTGCTGTTTCTGAAAAAGGAGATTTCTACTGCAGAAATACTGAAACATCACCTGAACACTGAGGGTGGTGGCTCACGCCTCTAATGCCAGCACCTTGGGAGGCTGAGGCAAAAAGCTGACTTGAGCCCAGTAGGTTTAGATCCATCTAGGCAACATAGCAAGATCGCATCTCTTAAAAAAAAAATTTAAAAAAAATTAAATTAGCTTGATGTGGTGGTATATATTTTGTAGTCCCAGCTTGCTCCTTTTCCACGTGGAGATGTTTAACTGCAGAAATCATCAAAAACTGGCCGGGCGCGGTGGCTCACGCCTGCAATCCCAGCACTTTGGGAGGCTGAGGTCGGTGGATCACCTGAGGCCAGGAGTTCGAGACCAGCCTGGCCAACATGATGAACGCCCATCTCTACTAAAAATACAAAAAAATTAGGTGGACATGGTGGTGGGTTCCTGTAATTCCTGCTACTCAGGAGGCTGAGGCAGGAGAATTGGTTGAACCTGGGAGGTGGAGGCTGCAGTGAGCCGAGATCGTGCCACTGCACTCCAGCCTGGGTGACAGAGCGAGACTCCATCTCAAAAAAAAGAAAAAAAAATCAAAAACCAGTCTTGGCAACATAGCAAGATCCCATCTCTATAAAATTAAAAAAAAATTAAATTAGCTTGATGTGGTGGTATATATTTTTGTAGTCCCAGCTACTTGGGAGGCTGAAATGGGAGGATACTTGATCCCAGAAAGTTGAGGCTGCAGTGAGCCGAGATCATGCCACTGCACTCCAGCCGGGAAGACAGAGCAAGACTCCATCGCAAAAAAAAAAAAAAAAAAAAAAGAAAGAAAGAGAAAGAAAACCGCTTGAATGAGAACAGGCAAAGGCTCTTTATCCAGAGGATCGCGGGTTTTGAACATCAGCCCCAAATTATGGAACTTTGGCAGTTTAAAATAAAGCTGAAGGAATTTGAGAAAACTGCAGAAACAGAAAGCTGTCTTTGCCTGTCTTCCCTGAACCAGGTCACAAAAACCTGGAAATATTTTCCTGAAGCAGACCCTCACACCCTCAGTCAGGAGGGTCCCTCCTGGAAATGCAAATCAAAACCACAATGAGTTATCATTCCACACCAGTCACAATGGCTGTTATTAAGAAGTCAAAAAACAAGAGGCTGGGTATGGTGACTCACAGCTGTAATCCCAGCACTTTGGGAGGCCGAGGCAGGTGGATCACCTGAGGCCTGGTCAACATGACAAAACCCCATCTCTACTAAAAATACAAAAATTAGCTGGGCCTGGTAGTAGGAACCTGTAATCCCAGCTACTAGGGAGGCTGAGGCAGGAGAATTGGTTGAACCTGGGAGGTGGAGGCTGCAGTGAGCCGAGATCGTGCCACTGCACTCCAGCCTGGGTAGACAGAGCTAGACTCCATCTCAAAAAGAAAAAAAAATCAAAAACCAGTCTTGGCAACATAGCAAGATCCCATCTCTATAAAATTAAAAAAAAATTAAATTAGCTTGATGTGGTGGTATATATTTTTGTAGTCCCAGCTACTTGGGAGGCTGAAATGGGAGGATACTTGATCCCAGAAAGTTGAGGCTGCAGTGAGCCGAGATCATGCCACTGCACTCCAGCCGGGAAGACAGAGCAAGACTCCATCGCAAAAAAAAAAAAAAAAGAAAGAAAGAGAAAGAAAACCGCTTGAATGAGAACAGGCAAAGGCTCTTTATCCAGAGTGACGTGGCTCTGAACACGCTCCCCAAATTATGGAACCTTGGCAGTTTAAAATAAAGCTGAAGGAATTTGAGAAAATTGCAGAAACAGAAAGCTGTCTTTGTCTGTCTTCCCTGAACCAGGTCACAAAAACCTGGAAATATTTTCCTGAAGCAGACCCTCACACCCTCAGTCAGGAGGGTCCCTCCTGGAAATGCAAATCAAAACCACAATGAGTTATCATTCCACACCAGTCACAATGGCTGTTATTAAGAAGTCAAAAAACAAGAGGCTGGGTATGGTGACTCACAGCTGTAATCCCAGCACTTTGGGAGGCTGAGGCAGGAGAATTGGTTGAACCTGGGAGGTGGAGGCTGCAGTGAGCCGAGATCATGCCACTGCACTCCAGCCTGGGTGACAGGCGAGACTCCATCTCAAAAAAAGAAAAAAATCAAAACCAGTCTTGGCAACATAGCAAGATCCCATCTCTATAAAATTAAAAAAAAAAAAAGAAAGAAAGAGGTAGGGAAGGAAGGAAAGAAAGAAACAATGGAAGGAAGACAGAGGGAAGGAGGGAAGGAAGGAAGAAGGAAGGAAAGAAAGAAAGAAACAATGGAAGGAAGACAGAGGGAAGGAGGGAAGGAAGGAAAGAAAGAGAAGGAAGGATGGAGGGAGGGAGGAAAAAGGCAGGAAGGAAGAAACACTTTGGCCCCATGCAGACCTGGGTCCTCATTCTGGCCCCATCACTGGGCCAGGATGGTCGTTGGATTAAACCGTGGAGGTCTCTGAGCCTCCGTTTTCTCATCTGTAGAATGGGTGGATGGGAATTAACAGCAGAAAGGATGTGGACATCTTTGGGGACATTATTCTGTCTCCCACATGGGATTAGGATGTGGACATCTTTGGGGACATTATTCTGTCTCCACATGGGATTAGGCTGTGGACATCTTTGGGGCCATTATTCTGTCTCCACATGGGATTAGGATGTGGACATCTTTGGGGACATTATTCTGTCTTCCACATGGGATTAGGACGTAGACATCTTTGGGGACATTATTCTGTCTCCCACATGGGATTAGGATGGATGTGGACATCTTTTGGGGCCATTATTCTGTCTCCACATGGGATTAGGATGTGGACATCTTTGGGGCCATTATTCTGTCTCCACATGGGATTAGGATGTGGACATCTTTGGGGCCATTATTCTGTCTCCTCATGGGATTAGGATGTGGACATCTTTGGGGACATTATTCTGTCTCCCACATGGGATTAGGACGTGGACATCTTTGGGGCCATTATTCTGTCTCCCACATGGGATTAGGATGTGGACATCTTTGGGGCCATTATTCTGTCTCCACATGGGATTAGGATGTGGACATCTTTGGGGACATTATTCTGTCTCCACATGGGATTAGGATGTGGACATCTTTGGGGCCATTATTCTGTCTCCACATGGGATTAGGATGTGGACATCTTTGGGGACATTATTCTGTCTCCACATGGGATTAGGATGTGGACATCTTTGGGGACATTATTCTGTCTCCACATGGGATTAGGATGTGGACATCTTTGGGGCCATTATTCTGTCTCCACATGGGATTAGGATGTGGACATCTTTGGGGCCATTATTCTGTCTCCCACATGGGACTAGGCTGTGGACATCTTTGGGGACATTATTCTGTCTCCCACATGGGATTAGGATGTGGACATCTTTTGGGGCCATTATTCTGTCTCCCACATGGGATTAGGACGTTGACATCTTTGGCATCTCAAGATGGTCAATCTAGAGTCAAGCTTCCATGGTTTATGGGTCATGGCTCAGCTGACCTTCACTAGGGAACCCATAGCTGACACTAAAGGTGGGTTCTAACACATTTCAAGGAAATTGCAGTCACTTTTATTCATTTCTCATAGCTTTACTTTCTGTTAATAATTAGTGGATTTGGGGAAATAAAATAAGAAAGGATGGCTCAGGTTTTCATTTTCATAACTGGTTTTTTTTTTTTGTTTTGATCTTTTGTACTTTTCTTTTTTTTGAGATGGAGTCACGCTCTGTTGCCCAGGCTGGAGTGCAGTGGCGCGATCTCGGCTCACTGCAACCTCCACCTCCCAGGTTCACACCATTCTCCTGCTTCAGCTTCCCAAGGAGCTGGGACTACAGGGGCCACCACCACACCCAGCTAATTTTTTTTTTTTTTTTTTGTATTTTTAGTAGAGACAGGGTTTCACTGTGTTAGCCAGGATGGTCTCGATCTCCTGACCTCGCGATCCACCTGCCTCGGCCTCCCAAAGTGCTGAGATTACAGGCATGAGCCACTGCGCCCAGCCCTGCTCTTTTATACTTTTTAAAAAATCTTGACTTTTGCAACAGCTATAAAAGGCAAGTGAAAAAAAAAAAAAGAAGAAGAAGGAGGGGAAGGAGAAAGAGGAGGAGGAGAAGGAGGAGGAGAAGGAGGAGAGGAGGAGAAGAAGGAGGAGGAGGAGAAGGAGGAGGAGGAGGAGAGAAGGAGGAGGAGAAAGAGGAGGAGGAGAAAGAGGAGGAGGAGGAGGAGGAGGAGGAGGAGAAGGAGGAGGAGGTGGAGGAGGAGGAGGAGGAGGAGGAGGAGGAGCTACAAACTCAACCAATTGTCAGCCAGAAAATGTTTAAATTCATTTATAGTCTGGAACCCCCATTTTGAGTTGTCCCGCCTTTATGAACCAAACTAATATATTTCATTTTTTTTTTTTTGAGACGGACTCTCGCTCTGTCGCCCAGGCTGGAGTGCAATGGCACGATCTCAGCTCGCTGCAATCTCCACCTCCTGGGTTCAAGCGATCCTCCTGCCTCAGCCTCCTGAGTAGCTGCGATTACAGGTGCCCGCCACCATGCCTGGCTAATTTTTGCATTTTTAGTAGAGACGCTGTTTTGCCATGTTGGCCAGGCTGGGCTCGAACTCCTGACCTCAGGTGATCTGCCCGCCTTAGCTTCTCAAAGTGCTGGGATTACAGGCGTGAGCCACTGCACCTGGCCTTTGTGGAATGTTTAGTTCAAGCGTCTGCACCTGGTAGGAACCATCTGGCCACCCTGAGCTTCCTGCTCCAAACCTCCTCTCTGAAAGATTGTGTGTCTCGGCTAGGCGCAGTGGCTCATGCCTGTAATCCTAGCACTTTGGGAGGCCGAGGCAGGTGGATCGCCTGAGGTCAGGAGTTCAGGACCAGCCTGGCTAACACGGTGAAACCCCGTCTCTACTAAAAATACAAAAATTAGCCAGGCGTGGTGGCAGGCGCCTGTAATCCCAGCTACCCGGGAGGCTGAGGCAGGAGAATCGCTGAACCTGAACCTGGGAGGCGGGAGGTTGCAGTGAGCCGAGATCGCACCACTGCCCTCCAGCCTGGGTGACAGAGCAAGATTGCAACTCAAAAAAAAAAAACGATTGTGTCTCTCAGACCTTTCCTCTGCAAGAGGAACCTCGCTTGCTAAGGGAAAGTAAAAGCATGTAGGCCACACCTGTTTCTTCTTCTCCTGCCCCCGCCCCCCTGCTCATCTGTAGCCCACAGGACATAGGGATGTGGCCGCTTACCCCATTGGAATGCGGCACCCCACTTCTTGGAGCCTGCTTCTGGGTCTTGCAGGTGTTTCTGGGCACTGGACAGACTCTCCTGTGGCACCCTAGAGATGCATGTTCTGTCTGGGTGGGCCTGACCTTGAGATTCAGATACAACAGATACAACACCCCAGGTGGTGGTAACAGGTGTAGAAGTCCTGTTCTATGAGACTGGCCCCCTCTGCTGACTCACTAAATGTTTGGAATATTTGTGTACTTCTCTTGCACTACTTATTATTATTTTTTTTTTTTTTTTTTTTTTGAGATGGACTGGCTCTGTTGCCCAGGCTGGAGTGCAGTGGTGCCATCTCAGCTCGCTGCAATCTCCACCTCCTGGGTTCAAGCGATCCTCCTGCCTCAGCCTCCTGAGTAGCTGCGATTACAGGTGCCCGCCACCATGCCTGGCTAATTTTTGTATTTTTAGTAGAGACGGGGTTTCACCATGTTGGCCAGGCTGGTCTCAAACTCCTGATCTCAAGTGATCCCCCTGCCTCGGCCTCCCAAAGTGATGGGATGACAGATGTGAGCCACTGCGCGTCCAGCCCTCTTGGTTGACTTATTTATTTTTTGGAGATGGAATCTCACTCTGTCACCCAGGCTGGAGTACGGTGGCACCATCTCGGCTCACTGCAACCTTTGTCTCCTAGGTTCAAGCGATTCTACTGCCTCAGCCTCCGAGTAGCTGGGACTACAGGTGCCCACTGCCACACCTGGCTAATTTTTGTATTTTTAGTAGAGATGGGGTTTCATCATGTTGGCCAAGCTGGTCTCGAACTTCTGACCTCAAGTGACCCACCTGCTTCGGGCTCCCAAAGTGCTGGGATTATAGGCATGAGCCACTGTGCCTGGCCTCTGGAGTAGCTAGTCTTTCACTATTTTACCTTCATAATAAACTTGCTCGCCCTGAATTTTTTTTTTTTTTTTTTTGAGACTGAGTCTCATTCTGTTGCCCAGGCTGGAGTGCAGTGGTGCCATCTCAGCTCACTGCAACCTCCGTCTTCCAAGTTGAAGCAATTCTACTGCCTCAGCGTCAGAGTAGCTGGGACTACAGGCATGCACCACCATGCCTGGCTAATTTTTGTATTTTTAGTAGAGATGGGGTTTCACCATGTTGGCCAGGCTGGTCTCAAACTCCTGACCTCAGGTGATCTGCCCACCTCGACCTTCCAAAGTGCTAGGATTATAAGCATGAGCCACTGCACCCAGCCTCTGGAGTAGCTATTCTTTCACTATGTTACTTTTGTAATAAACTTGCTTTGGCTTTGCACTGCCAACTCACCCTGAAATTTTTTTTTTTTTGAGATGGACTGGCTCTGTTGCCCAGGCTGGAGTGCAGTAGTGCCATCTCACTGCAACTTCCACCTCCCAGGTTCAAGTGATCCTCCTGCCTCAGCCTCCCATGTAGCTAGGACTACAGGTGCCCACTGCCACACCTGGCTAATTTTTGTATTTTTAGTAGAGATGGGGTTTCATCATGTTGGCCAGGCTAGTCTCGAACTTCTGACCTCAAGTGACCCACCTGCTTCGGGCTCCCAAAGTGCTGGGATTACAGGCGTGAGCCACCATGCCTACAAACGCCCTAGTTACTTTCTTCTGCGTGAGATCACGAACCCCCTCTCTTGGGGCTAGATCCGGGCCGCACCCACACTGTAACTCAAAGCACCTTTGGTTGGTGCTTTAAAGGAAACATGAGATGGGGCAGGAAGGGGTTATAACAAGCGACTTCTAAGCTTTCTATCATTTCTTCACCTCCTTTCCCTGTCTTCTCAGATACTATGTAAGATTGATTGATTGATTGATTGATTGATTTATAGATGGAGCCTCGCTCTGTCACCAGGCTGGAGTGCAGTGGCGCGATGTCAGCTGACTGCAACCTCCACCTCCCAGGTTCAAGTGATCCTCCTGCCTCAGCCTCCCAAGTAGCTGGGATTGCAGGCGTGACCCACCACACCTGTCTGCTACTGTGTAAGCTTTCTAGAAGGCCAAAATATGCCTCCCCAGATAAGACTGTGGGAAATCAGTGTATGCCACTCCAAAATACATTTCACCCCAAAATATATTTATTTGACATATTTTGAAATGGTCCTGCAAAACTGTCTCTTGGCTGGGCGCGGTGGCTCACGCCTGTAATCCCAGCACTTTGAGAGGCTCAGGCGGGCAGATCACTTGAGGACAGGAGTTCAAGACCAGCCTGGACAATATGGTGAAACCCCGTCTCTACTAAAAATATAAAAATTAGCCGGGTATGGTGGCGGGCGCCTCTAGTGCCAGCTACTCAGGAGGCTGAGGCAGGAGAATCACTGGAACCCGGGAGGCAGAGAAGCCGAGATCACGCCACTGCACACCAGCCCGGGCAACAGAGCAAGACTCTGTCTCCAGTAATTAAAAATAAATAAATAAATAAATAAATAAATAAACAAACATAAAACCAAGCTACTGGCCAGGTGAGGTGGCTCACGGCTGTAATCCCAGTACTTTTGTAGGCTGAGGCAGGCAGATCATGTGAGGTCAGGAGTTCAAGACCAGCCTGGCCAACTTGGTGAAACCCTGTGTCTACTGAAAAACAAAAACAAACAAACAAACAATATTTAGCCAGGCGTGGTGGCGTACCTCTGTAATGCCAGCTACTTGGGAGGCTGAGGCAGGACAATTGCTTCAACTCTGGAGGCAGAGGTTGCAGTGAGCTGAGGTCGCTCCACTGCACTCCAGCCTGGGTAACAGAGTGAGACTCTGTCTCAAAAATAAATAAATAAATAAACAAACATAAAACCAAGCTACTGGCCAGGTGCGGTGGCTCACGCCTGTAATCCCAGCACTTTGAGAGGCTCAGGCGGGCAGATCACTTGAGGACAGGAGTTCAAGACCAGCCTGGCCAACAGGGTGAAACCCCGTCTCTACTAAAAATACAAAAAATTAGCTGCGCATGGTGGTCGGCACCTGTAGTCCCAACTACTCGGGAGGCTGAGGCAGGAGAATGGCGTGAACCTGGGAGGTGGAGGTTGCAGTGAGCCGAGATCACGCCACTGCACTCCAGCCTGGGTGACAGAGCAAGACTCCATCTCAAAAAAAAAAAAAAAAAAAAAAAATACAAAAATTAGCTGGGCATGATGGCGGGTGCCTGTAGTCCCACTACTCGGGAGGCTGAGGCAGGACAATTGCTTCAACTCTGGAGGCAGAGGTTGCAGTGAGCTGAGGTTGCGCCCACTGCACTCCAGCCTGGGTGACAGAGTGAGACTCTGTCTCAAAAATAAATAAATAAATTAATTAAATTAAATAAAATAAAATAAGTAAACAAACAAATATATAAACAAAAACATATAAAACCAAGCTGCCACTCAACCAGCTTCGATACGTGTTCTCAGGATCTCTTTAGACTATTTTCCCTGGGTCTTGTTCACTCATATTTGGCTCACAATAAACCTCTTTAAATATTTTGCAGTGTTTGGCTGTTTTTTTGTTTTGTTTTGTTTTGTTTGTTTTTTTTTTTTGTTTTGTTTTGAGACGAACTGTCCTCTGTTGCCCAGAGCTGGAGTGCGGTGAAGCCCGATCAACTCACTAAACCCAGGTTCGAAAGCGATCGGCCTCCTATTAACTGGGACTAACTTATTTTCGCTATTTTAACGAAGGCGAGGGGTTTCCGCCATGTTGGCCAGGCTGGTCTCGAACTCCTGACCTCATGATCCCCCCCGCCTCAGCCTACCACAGTGCTGGGATTACAGGCGTGAGCCACCGCGCCCGGCCGGCTCTTTTTCTTGACAGGTTCATGCGTCTCTTCTGCCTGGAGACCCTTTCAGGAGGATGTACCTTGTCACGCTGCTTCAGGAGGATGTGCACTGTCTCAGAGGGAGTGTGACATGTTAAACGTGTCATAAATCAGACAGTTCCTCATTCAGATTCTTCTGCCCTGAGTTCTCACTTCTATCCTCGTTCATCATTACGGAGCAAAACATTTCAGTTCTTTAGACTTCACTTAAAAAAAAAAAAATCCCCAATCACATTACCGACAGGCCAAAGGAAGCACGTACAGGGTTCTACGCAAGCATCGCCGCTTCTCAGATCTGCTGTCTCCACGGATTTTCCTGCTGTAAACTGTGAAAGGTAAATAAATCTCAGGACCACAAAATCACGAGGCAAGGGAAAGGTCATAGTGGAGACTGTCTCAGGCAATCTTGCCTCCCATTTTATTCGTAAATAAGGTACTACAAAGATTTTAAAAATTACATACCGGGGCCGGGCACTGTGGCTCACGCCTGTAATCCCAGCACTTTGGGGCCTGAGGCTGGTGGATCACTTGAAGCCAGGAGTTTGAGACCAGCCTGGCCAACATGGTGAAAACCCGTCTCTACTAAAAATACAAAAATTAGCTGGGCATGGTGGCGCGTGCCTGTAATCCCAGCTACTCAGGAGGCTGAGGCAGGAGAATCGCTTGAACCCAGGAGGCAGAGGTTGCAGTGAGCCGAGATCCTGCCACTGCACTCCAGCCTGGGTGACAGAGAGAGACTCCATCTCAAAAAACAAAACAAAACAAAACAAAAAAGGACTACATATGTCCCTCACAATTTGGCCACAAGGAAATCCTTGGAGACAAAGGACAAACAGAATTCAAAGTCTGATTTTTTCCTCTCCCCTACCTTTTTTTAAAAAAAATTTTTTTAAAAGGAGTTTTAACTTTGTTGCCCGGGCACGGGCTGTGTTCGGCTCACTGGCACCTCACTGCAGCCAAGCTGGTCTCCTGCCTCAGCCTCTAACTGGATGGCTTTCCTCCCTGGCTAATTTTGTACCTCGACGAGGAGTTCCATGTTGGCCAGGCTGGTCTCGAACTCCTGACCTCAGGTGATCCACCTGACTCAGACTCCCGAAGAGCTGGGATTACGGGGGTGAGCCGGGCGCGGTGGCTCACGCCTGTAATCCCAGCACCTTGGGAGGCCAAGACAGGCGGATCACGAGGTCAGGAGATTGAGACCATCCTGGCTAACACGGTGAAACCCCGTCTCTACTAAGAATACAAAGAAATTAGCTAGATGTGGTGGCGGGTGCCTGTAGTCCCAGCTACTCGGGAGGCTGAGGCAGGAGAATCGCTTGAACCCGGGAGGCAGAGGTTGCAGTGAGCCGAGATCACGCGACTGCACTCCAGACTGGGTGACAGAGCGAGACTCTGTCTCAAAAAAAAAAACAAAAACAAAATGCAGATTTACTGAGCCAGACTAAACTGTGTATTCTGTGGAAGACTGATCAAGGACTCAAATGAAACCTTTTCTCACTTAGGGACTTACCGGATATCATCAATGCATATCTTACACGTATTGATTGATGTCTCATATCTCCCTAAAATGTATAAAAGCAGCCGGACGCGGTGGCTCATGCCTGTCATCCCAGCACTTTCGGAGTCCGAGGCTGGTGGATCACCTGAGGCCAGGAGTTCAAGACCTGCCTGACCAATATGGTGAAAACCCGTCTCTACTAAAAATACAAAAATTAGCCAGGTGTGGTGGCAGGTGCCTGTAATCTCAGCTACTCGGGAGGTTGAGGCAGGAGAATCGCTTGAACTTGGGTGACAGAGGTTGCAGTGAGCTGAGACCATGCCACTGCAACTCCAGCCTTGGCTACAGAATGAGACTCTCTCAAAAAAAAAAAATACAAAAATGAGCTGCGTGTGGTTGCCCATGCCTGTAATCCCCAGATACTCAGGAGGCTGAGGCAGGAGAATTGCTTGAACCTGGGAGGCAGAGGTTGCAGTGAGAGTGAGCTGAGATCGCACCATTGCACTCCAGCCTGGGCGACAGAGCAAGACTGGATCTCAAAAAAAAAAAAAAAAGAAAAGGCTGGGCGCAGTGGCTCACACCTGTCATCCCAGCACTTAGGGAGGCCGAGGCATGTGGATCACTTTAGGCCAGGAGTTCGAGACCAGCCTGGCCAACATGGTGAAACCCCGTCTCTACTAAAAATATAAAAATTAGCTAGGTGTGGTGCTGGGTGCCTGTAATCCCAGCTACTCAGGAGGCTGAGGCAGGAGAATCGCTCGAACCCAGGAGGCAGAGGTTGCAGTGAGAGTGAGCTGAGATCGCACCATTGCACTGCAGCCTGGGTGACACAGCAAGACTGGATCCCCAGCCCCCCCCCCCAAAAAAAAAAAAAAAAATTAGCTAGGTGTGGTGCTGGGTGCCTGTAATCCCAGCTACTCAGGAGGCTGAGGCAGGAGAATCGCTTGAACCTGGGAGGCAGAGGTTGCAGTGAGCTGAGATCGCACCATTGCACTGCAGCCTGGATGACAGAGGTTGCAGTGAGCTGAGACCATGCCACTGCAACTCCAGCCTTGGCTACAGAATGAGACTCTCTCTCAAAAAAAAAAAATTAGCTAGGTGTGGTGCTGGGTGCCTGTAATCCCAGCTACTCAGGAGGCTGAGGCAGGAGAATCGCTCGAACCCAGGAGGCAGAGGTTGCAGTGAGAGTGAGCTGAGATCGCACCATTGCACTGCAGCCTGGGTGACACAGCAAGACTGGATCTCAAAAAAAAAAAATTAGCTAGGTGTGGTGCTGGGTGCCTGTAATCCCAGCTACTCAGGAGGCTGATGCAGGAGAATTTCTTGAACCTGGGAGGCAGAGGTTGCAGTGAGCTGAGACCATGCCACTGCAACTCCAGCCTTGGCTACAGAATGAGACTCTCTCTCAAAAAAAAAAAATACAAAAAAAAAAAATTAGCTAGGTGTGGTGCTGGGTGCCTGTAATCCCAGCTACTCAGGAGGCTGAGGCAGGAGAATTGCTTGAACCTGGGAGGCGAGGGTTGCAGTGAGCTGAGATGGTGCCACTGCACTCCAGTGTGGTGGGAATAGAGACGTGACCAGCGCCCCGCCTATCAAGTTCTTACCACACCTCAACAGACCATTTTACAAGTAAAAAGCATGTCTCCAAGTATCGAGTATATTAAGTTTTCCAAAGAGAACTATTTACATGTTAATCTGTGTTCCAATTCAATTAGTGTGGATGAAAAGAGTTAGACTCTGAAAAATATATATATGTGTGTGTGTGTATATATATGTGTGTGTGTATATATGTGTGTGTGTATATATATGTGTGTATATGTATATGTGTGTATATATATGTGTGTATATATGTGTGTATATATATGTGTATGTATATATATGTGTGTGTATATATGTGTGTGTGTGTATATGCATATATATGTGTGTGTGTGTACATATATATATATATATTTTTTTTTTTTGAGACGGAATCTTGCTCTGTCACCAAGGCTGGAGTGCAATGGCATGATCTTGGCTCACTGCAACCTCTGCCTCCCGGGTTCAAGCAATTCTCCTGCCTCAGCCTCCCGAGTAGCTGGGACTACAGGCACCTGCCACCATGCCTGGCTAATTTTGTATTTTTTAGTAGAGACAGGGTTTCTTTATATTGGTCAGGCTGGTCTCAAACTCCTGACCTCAGGTGATCCATCCGCCTCGGCCTCTCAAAGTGCTGGGATTACAGGCATGAGTCACTGCGCCAGGCTGACAAATGTTTTCTGTTCAGATCTTAGTGAATCTCTTAAGGATTGGGAGGGTCTGGAAGAAAAAGATCCAGCTATGTCCAGCTATCTTAATATGGATTCTTTTTTTTTTTTTTTTTGAGACATAGATTCACTCTGACAAGATGTCATGATCTCAGCTCACTGCAATCTCTGCTTCCTGGGTTCAAGCGATTCTCCTGCCTCAGCCTCCCGAGTAGCTGGGATTACAGGCACGTGCCACCACGCCCAGCTAAATTTTTTTTTTTGTATTTTTTGTTTGTTTGTTTTTACTAGAGATGGGTTTTCACCATGTTGGCCAGGCTGGTCTCGAACTTCTGACCTCAGGTAGTCCGCTAGCCTCTGTCTGCTGGGATTACAGGCGTGAGCCACCACCCCCAGCAGAAATTCTTTACAGATGCAAATTTTCTCCAACAAAGGACAGCTTTGGGGGGTCATTCCAAAATATGACAAAGAAGGCTGGGAGTGGTGGCTCATGCCTGTAATCCCAGCATTTTGGGAGGTTGAGGCAGGTGAATCACCTGAGGTCAGGAGTGCGAGACCAGGCTGGCCATCACGGTGAAACCCCATCTCTACTAAAAAAAAAAAAAATACAATCAGCTGGGCACGATGGCTCATGCATATTATCCCAGCCATTTGAAATATAGTGGTGGAGAATCATTGAACCTAGAAGACAGAGGTTGCAGAGAGCCAAGATTGCACCATTGCACTCCAGTCTTGGTGACAGAGTGAGAGTCCAGTCTCAAAAGAAAAAAAAGAAAAAATACGGCTAAGAAACATGTTTTGGGGCAAAATACGTTGTTTTTTTTCTCTTTGTCTTGTAATGTTTGCCAGAGTCAGGTTGGCAAGTAAGTCACGATATATAGGGTTAAATAAATCCCATTTGATGAGGATTTATGGTTTGTAGGGTTTTCCTTCCCAGACCTCTTAGATAGGAATTTGGGCAAGATAAAAAAAAGTCAGAGGCCCCGTGTGGTGGCTCATGCCTATAATCCCAGCACTTTGGGAGGCTGAGCTGTGTGGATCACTTGAGGTCAGGAGTTCGAGACCAGCCTGGCCAACATGGTGAAACGTTGTCTCTACTAAAAATACAAAAATTAGTCAGGCAGTAGTGGTACATGCCTGTAATCTCAGCTACTCGGGAGGCTGAGGCAGGAGAATTGCTTGACCTTGGGAGGCGGAAGCTGTGGTGAGCTGAGATTGTGACACTGCACTCCAGTCTGGGTGACAGAGTGAGAGTCCATCTCAAAAAAAAAAAAAAAGAAAAAAAAGAAAAAGAAAAAAAAGGGCCGGGCACGGTGGCTCATGCCTGTAATCCCAGCACTTTGGGAGGCTGAGCTGTGTGGATCACTTGAGGTCAGGAGTGCGAGACCAGGCTGGCCATCACGGTGAAACCCCATCTCTACTAAAAAAAAAAAAAATACAAAATTAGCCAGGCGTGGTGGCAGGTGCCTGTAGTCTCAGCTACTCAGGAGGCTGAGGCAGGAGAATCACTTGAACCTAGAAGACAGAGGTTGCAGTGAGCCGAGATTGCGCCATTGCACTCCAGTCTGGGTGACAGAGTGAGAGTCCATCTCAAAAAAAAAAAAAGAAAAAGAAGAAAAAAGAAAAAAAATCAGAGTTCAATCCTCAGCAGAAATCATATATTGCTCCTCCATAGAATTCCTCTTTCCCCCCAACCCTATTACCTTGTTTTTTTTTGTACCAGGGTCCAATCCCCTATCCTTTCTGTAGCCTCAACGCGGGTGTGGCCACAAGCTTGAACCCCACAGGGTGGAGTCCTCATTCTGAAGAATCTTGTGTATACACATTATATAAATGTGTGTAAATCTGGCTGGGTGCAGTGGTTCAGCCTGTAATCCTAGCACATTGGGAGGTGCAGGCAGATCACCTGAGGTCAGGAGCTCGAGACCAGCCTGGCCCACATGGTGAAACCCTGTCTCTACTAAAAATACAAAAAATTAGTCAGGCAGTAGTGGTACATGCCTGTAATCTCAGCTACTCGGGAGGCTGAGGCAGGAGAATTGCTTGACCTTGGGAGGCGGAAGCTGTGGTGAGCTGAGATTGTGACACTGCACTCCAGTCTGGGTGACAGAGTGAGAGTCCATCTCAAAAAAAAAAGGAAAAAAGGAAAGAAAAGGGCCGGGCACGGTGGCTCATGCCTGTAATCCCAGCACTTTGGGAGGCCGAGGTGGGTGGATCACGAGGTCAGGAGTTCGAGACCAGTCTGGCCAACATGGTGAAACCCTGTCTCTACTAAAAATACAAAGAAAATTAGCCGGGCGTGGTGGCAGGTGCCTGTAGTCCCAGCTACTCAGGAGGCTGAGGCAGGAGAATTGCTTGAACCCAGGAGGCGGAGGTTGCAGTGAGCCGAGATTGCGCCATTGCACTCCAGCCTGGGCGACAGAGTGAGATGCCATCTCAAAAAAGAAAAAAGAAGAAAAAAGAAAAAAAATCAGAGTTCAATCCTCAGCAGAAATCATATATTGCTCCTCCATAGAATTCCTCTTTCCCCCCAACCCTATTACCTTGTTTTTTTTTGTACCAGGGTCCAATCCCCTATCCTTTCTGTAGCCTCAACGTGGTGTACAAGCTTCTGAACCTCATTGTGGGGTGGAGTCCTCATTCTGAAGAATCTTGTGTATACACATTATATAAATGTGTAAATCTGGCTGGGTGCAGTGGTTCACGCCTGTAATCCTAGCACATTGGGAGGCAGAGGCAGGCAGATCACCTGAGGTCAGGTGTTTGAGACCAGCCTGACCAATATGGAACAACCCTGTCTCTACTAAAAATACAAAAATTAGCCAGGCGTGGTAGCGCATGCCTGTAATCCCAGCTACTGGAGAGGCTGAGCCAAGAGAATCAGTTGAACCTGGAAGGTGGAGGTTGCAGTGAGCCGAGATCGCGCCATTGCACTCCAGTCTGGGTGACACAGCGATACTCTGTCTCAAAAAAAAAAAAAAAAAAGAAAAAAGAAAAAAAAGTGTATATCTTTTCTCTTATTAATCAATCTGCCTCATGTCTGTCATTTACAGTAAACCTATAGGGGACCAAGAGCTTTCAGCCCGCAAGAAGAGCTTCTTGAGTTTAAACCAAAAATTTAAGGAGTGAAATCCAGCCAGGCACGGTGGTTCATGTCTGTAATCCCAGCCCTTTGGGAGGCCAAGGTGAGTAGATCATTTGAAGTCAGGAGTTCCAGACCAGCCTGGCCAATATGGTGAAACACCATCCCTACTAAAAATACAAAAATTAGCCGGGTGTGGTGGTGGGCACCTGTAATCCCAGCAACTCAGGAGGCTGAGGCAGGAGAATCACTTGAACCCGGGAGGCGGAGGTTACAGTGAGCCGAGATGGCATCACTGCACTCCAGCCTGGGTGACAGCGCGAGACTCTGTCTCAATAAAAAGAGTGAAATCTGATTTAGCACACCTATAAAACACCCAACAAGCTATCCAAATCCAGATTCTTAGTACCCCAATCTGGGTGGTAAGTAAGATGCTTCATTTCTGTCTTTTTAAAATTTGTAATAATTTAATCTTCTTTTTATACACGAGGGATGGGGGATCTTACGATGTTGCCCAGGCTGGTCTCAAGCAATCCTCTCTCACCTCAGCCTTCCAAAATATTGGGATTACAGGCGTGTGCCACCATGCCCAGCCTTAAATGTTTTATTTATTTATTTATTTTGAGACGGAGTCTCACTCTGTCACCCAGGCTGGAGTGCAATGGTGTGATCTCAGCTCACTGCAACCTCGGTCTCCCAGGTTCATGCGATTCTCCTGCCTCAGCCTCCCAAGTAGCTGGGATTACAGGCGCCCGCCACCACGCCCAGCTAATTTTGGGTATTTTTAGTAGAGACGGGGTTTCACCATGTTGGCCAGGCTGGTCTCGAACTTCTGACCTCAGGTGATCCGCCCACCTCAGCCTCCCAAACTGCTGGGATTACACCGTGCCCGGCTTAGAGGGACTCTGTCTTGAATAGGGGCTGGGGACAAGGAGGCTGGGACAGGCTGGGCGGCATTCCCTGGAGGTCAGCCATTCCACGACGCAAGATGTGTGAACAGATGAATACTGTTTACTAAATAGACCCAGGACTGAACAGACACAGGAACCTCCTGATGTGTTGATATCTTCAGAACAAAAGCCTTCATAGTGTGAGAATCCGTTTTGCTTTAAAGATGATAATATTGGGCCAGGCGCGGCGGCCCACGCCTGTCATCCCACCACTCTGGGAGGCTGAGGCAGGAAGACAGATTGAGTCTAGGAGTTCAAGATCAGCCTGGGAAACACAGCGAAACCCCCGTCCCTACCAAAATACAAATATTTGCCAGGAATGGTGGCATTTGCCTTTGTCCCAGCTACACGGGAGGCAGAGATGGGAGGATTGCTTGAGCCCAGGAATTCAAGACAGCAGTAAGCTGTGATTGTACCACTGCCCTCTAGCCTGGGTGACAGAGCCAGATGGTCTCAAAAAAAAATATATATATATATGTATGTATATATATAATACTGATTATTGCAAAAGATAGTCATGACAAAGATGAATCCTTTATCAGAAACCCTTGCAGTGGAGCATCTCTCCCCGTGACTTTTTTTTTTTAGTTATCTTTTTTTGGGGGCAGAGTTTTGCTCTTGTTGCCCAGGCCAGAGTGCAATGGTGCGATCTGGGCTCACTGCAACCTCCGCCTCCCGGGTCCAAGCGATTCTCCTGCCTCAGCTTCTGGAGTAGCTGGGACTACAGGCACACACTGCCACGCCTAGCTAATTTTTTGTATTTTTAATAAAGGTGTGGTTTTGCCATGTTGGCCAAGCTGATCTCGAACTCCTGAGCTCAGGTGATCCGCCCGCCTCAGCCTCCAAAAGTGTTGGGATTACAGGAAGACCACCATGCCCGGCCCCCCTTTGCTATCTTAATAAGCTTGCTTTCAGTTTGCAACGTGAATTTGCCTCCAATTCCTTCTTGTGCAAGACCGCAGAACCCTTTCTTGGAGTCTGGATCAGGACCCCTTTCTAGTAACCAGTAACATCGTCACACCCCCTCCCCCTGTCAGTTCCGCGTTCATCTCTTTTCATCTCTCTTTTTTTTTTTTTTTTGAGACAGAGTCTCGCTCTTGTTGCCCAGGCTGGCATGCAGTGGTGCAATCTCAGCTCACTGGAACGTCTGCCTGCCGGGTTATAACGATTCTCCTGCCTCAGCCTCCCGAGTAGCTGGGATTACAGGTGCGCACCACCACCATGCCCAGCTAATTTTCGTATTTTTAGTACAGATGGGGTTTCTCCATGTTGGCCAGGCTGGTCTCGAACTCCTGACCTCAGGTGATCCGCCCGCCTCAGCCTCCCAAAGTGGTGGGATTACAGGCGTGAGCCACCACGCCCGGCTGCATTCATCTCTCAAAACAGCTTCCGGATGCCACAGATAGCTATGAATTCACGTAATAATTCCATGCTACATACTATACCCCAACGCCCTGTAGCTTAGCAATGTACAGCCAATCCTTAATCAATTGTTTTTTTCTGCAAACCAATGAGAATTCTCAGCAAACAGCTTCACAGAAGCCCCCTCCCTGTCCCCCAAAAACACCTGCCTCTTTTTATTTTATTTTATTTTATTTTATTTTGCCTTTAAAAACCTGTGTATAACAAAGGCAGAATACAACTCATATCCAAGGTTCCTTGGGTTCAGGCCCGCTCTCTCCCACCTCGCCTCCAGTCAACGTCTGAGTATATTTTTGGTTCAGTCTCTTTCGTTTAGATCGACAGACACAGCAGAACATGTGCCGGTCACCATGTGCTCAGGGCCACAGAGAAAGAACTTAGCTTACCCCACGGCATCCGCTTCCTCTCCTTTCACTTGCTTTTCTTCTCTCCGAGACTCCCGCTTCTGGGTACCTCCCTTCACAGCTCCTGGGTCTCATCATGCCCTCCCCCCGCTCCGTCCCCTGCTTCCTCATTTCACAGGATTGGGAAACCTGTAATTGCTCCGTGAGTTCATTGGCTCCTGACCTCGTCTCCAAAGACTGGCCCGTGGAAGAGCTCAAGTGTGAGTCCTACATACATCTGCACACACACTCCTGCACATGCATGCATGTCTGCACACACATCTGCACAGACAGACCTGCACACACACATCCCCACATGCCTGCACACACATCTGCACACACACCTGCACAACTCTGCACACAGACAGACCTGCACACACATCTGCACAGACAGACCTGCACACACATCTGCACACACACCTGCACACACATCTGCACAGACAGACCTGCACACACACATCCCCACATACCTGCACACACATCTGCACAGACAGACCTGCACACACATCTGCACAGACAGACCTGCACACACATCTGCACAGACAGACCTGCACACACACCTGCACACACATCTGCACACACACACATCTGCACACACACCTGCACACACAACTACACACACATCTGCACACACACATGCACACACACACCTGCACGCATGTCTGTACACACACACACCTGCACACACACAAATACAGATGCCTTTTGTGCTGTCTACAAAATCATAAGAAACACCAAGCAGGCCAGGGGTGGTGGCTCACTGAAAAAACAAAACAAAACAAAACAAAAATTAGCCAGGCGTGGTGGCAAGTGCCTGTAATCCCAGCTACTCAGGAGGCTGAGGCAGGAGAATCCCTTGAACCCAGGAGGTGGAGGTTGCAGTGAGCTGAGATGGTGCCATTGCACTCCAGCCTGGGCAACAAGAGCAAAACTCCATCTCAAAAACAAAAAACAAAAAACAAAAAACAAGCAGACTAGAGATTTGTTATGATACAAACAGTTGTCACCTAAACAAAGCATAGGGCTTCATGCACATGCAATGGAAAACACCTGGATAGCAACAAAAGCAAAGGTGAAAGACAACTGCACAGGCTGCACCTCTACTGTCTTAGCCTCCCCATTCCTGCAGGAGCTGTGTCTTAGTCCATCGTGTTGCTGTGAAGGAATACCTGAGGTTGGGTAACTGATAAAGAAGAGATCATTGGCCAGGTGTGGTGGCTCACGCCTGTAATCCCAGCACTTTGGGAGGCCGAGGCAGCTGGATCATGAGGTCAAGAGATCGAGACTATCCTGGCCAACATGGTGAAACCCCATCTCTCCTAAAAATACAAAAATTAGCTGGGCATGGTGGCATGCACCTGTAGTCCCAGCTACTTGGGAGGCTGAGGCAGGAGAATCAATTGTACGCAGGAGGCGGAGCTTGCAGTGAGCTGAGGTCAGCACACACTCCAACCCTATAGCGACAAGCCGAGACTGAGTCTAAAAAATAAAAAAGATTATAAATCATGCTGCTATAAAGACACATGCACATGTATGTTTATAACAGCACTATTCACAATAGCAAAGACTTGGAACCAAACTAAATGTCCAACAACGATAAAGTGGATTAAGAAAATGTGGCACATAGACACCATGGAATACTATGCAGCCATAAAAAAGGATGAGTTCATGTCCTTTGTAGGGACATGGATGAAGCTGGAAACCATCATTCTCAGCAAACTATGCTTAAGGACAAAAAAACCAAACACCGCATGTTCTCACTCATAGGTGGGAATTGAACAGTGAGAACACATGGACACAGGAAGGGGAACATCACACACCAGGGACTGTTGTGGGGTGTGGGGAGGGGGAAGGGATAGCATTAGGAGATATACCTAATGCTAAATGATGAGATAATGGGTGCAGCACACCAACATGGCACATGTATACTTATGTAACAAACCTGCACGTTGTGTACATGTACCCTAAAACTTAAAGTATAATAATAATAACATTTAAAAAAAGGTAAAAAAAAAAAAAAGAGATTATTTATTGGGCTCATGGTGGTTCTGCAGGTTGTCCAGGAAGCATGGTGTTTGGACCTGCTTGTGGTGAGGGCGTCACGCTGCTTCCAGTCATGACAGAAAGTGAAGGGAAGACATTGTGTGTGGAGACCACACAGACAGAGAGGGAGCAAGAGAGATGGGTAGAGGTGCCAGGCTCTTTCCAACAGCCAGTTCTCCTGGAAACTGAGAATGAGAACTCACTCATGACTGTGGAGGCAGGACCAAGCCATCCATAAGAGATTCACCCACATGGTTTAAACATCTCCCACCAGGCCCCACCTACCACACTGGGGGTCAAATTTCAACATGAAACTTGGAGTCCTATTTTTATTTATTTATTTATGTTAGACGGAGTCCCGCTCTGTCGCCCATGCTGGAGTGCAGTGGCGCGATCTCGGCTCACTGCAAGTGCTCCTCGGGCCCGGTTCATCCCATTCTCCTGCCTCAGCCTCCCAGTAGCTGGGACTACAGGCCTCACCATGCCTGGCTAATTTTTGTATTTTTACCAGAGATGAGCCACCGCCAGCCAGAACGGTCTCACCTCCTGACTTTGATCCACCCTGCCTCGGCCTCCCAAAGTGCTGGGATTACAGACGCGGAGTTCTCACTGTTTCCTGCCTATTTATTTTATTTTATTTTTGTGCACCCTGTTGCCCAGGCTGGAGTGCAATGGCGTGATCTCAGCTCACTGCAACCTCCTACCACAGGTTCAAGTGATTCTCCTGCCTCAGCTCAATGAGTAGCTGGGATTACAGGCGCAAGGCCACCATGCCCGGCTAATTTTTGTATTTTTAGTAGAGATGGGGTTTCTCCATGTTGGTCAGGCTGGTCTCAACTCCCAACCTCAGGTGATCCACCCTCCCTCGGCCTCCCAAAGTGGTGGGATTACAGGCGGAGCCAATCACCAGCCTGCCTTTATGGCCAGTTTTACACAGAAAAGTGGAGGGAAAATTAGAGTCCTATTTTTATTTATTTATTTATGTTAGACGGAGTCCCGCTCTGTCGCCCATGCTGGAGTGCAGTGGCGCGATCTCGGCTCACTGCAAGCTCCGCCTCCCGGGTTCACGCCATTCTCCTGCCTCAGCCTCCCGAGTAGCTGGGACTACAGGCCTCACCATGCCTGGCTAATTTTTGAATATTTTTAGTAGAGATGGGGTTTCACCGTGTTATTATGGATGAATCTCAATCTCCTGACTTTGCGCAGTCACCGATCTCGGCCTCCAAGTGCTAGGTTACAGGCGGTGAGGCTACTGCATCCGGCCTATTTATTTTATTTTATTTTATTTTTGAGGGTGGAATCACCTACTGTTGCCAGCGGGCTGGGTCAGTAGGCGTGATCTCAGCTCACTGCAACCTTCGCCTCACAGGTTCAAGTGATTCTCCTGCCTCGGTCTCCCAAAGTAGCTGGGATTACAGGCGTCGCCACCGTACCCGGCTAATTTTTGTATTTTTTTAGTAGAGATGGGGTTTCTCCATGTTGGTCAGGCTGGTCTCAACTCCCAACCTCAGGTGATCCACCCTCCCTCGGCCTCCCAAAGTGGTGGGATTACAGGCGTGAGCCACCAGCCTGCCTTTATGTGAAGTTTTACACAGAAAAGTGGAGGGAAAATTAGAGTCCTATTTTTATTTTATTTTATTTTATTTTATTTTTGAGGGTGGAATCTCGCTCTGTTAGCCCAGGCTGGAGTGCAGTGGCGTGATATCAGCTCACTGCAACCTCCGCCTCACAGGTTCAAGTGATTCTCCTGCCTCAGCCTCCCGAGTAGCTGGGATTACAGGCGATGCCACCACACCCGGCTAATTTTTGTATTTTCAGTAGAGACAGGATTCACCATGTTGGCCAGGCTGGTCTCGAACTCCTGACCTCAGGTGATCCACCCTCCCTCGGCCTCCCAAAGTGCTGGGATTACAGACGTGAGCCACTGCCCTGCCCTTAAGTGGCTGCCACACAGAAAAGTGGAGGGAAAATTAGAATCCTATTTTATTTTATTTTATTTTTATTTTATTTTATTTTATTTTTATTCTATTCTATTCTATTCTATTCTATTCTATTCTATTCTATTTATTTTTGAGGTGGAGTCTCACACTCTGTCACCCAGGCTGGAGTGCAGTGGCGTGATATCAGCTCACTGCAACCTCTGCCTCTCGGGTTCAAGTGATTCTCCTGCCTCAGCCTCCCGAGTAGCTGGGATTACAGGCACGTGCACACCACACCCGGCTAATTTTTGTATTTTCAGTAGAGACAGGGAGCCTCACCATGTTGGCCAGGCTGGTCTCGAACTCCTGACCTCAGGTGATCCACCCTGCCTCAGCCTCCCAAAGTGCTGGGATTACAGGCATGAGCCAACGCTACCTCGCCCAAACAACACACAGATCTTAAGTCTGAATAAGAAATATTATTTACACCCGCCGGGGTGCACAGTGGCAAAAAAAAATAAAAAAAAATAAATGGCCAAGGTGGTGGCACCTGTAATCCCAGCTACTCCGGAGGCTGAAGCAGGAGAATCGTTTGAACCCGGGAGGCGGAGTTTGCAGTGAGCTGAGAGCACGCCACCGCACTCCAGCCTGGGCGACAGAGTGAAGTCTCAAAAATAACAAATAAATAAAAACAAAAACAGTAACTTCTTTGCACTCCAGCCTGGGACACAGAACAGTGAGAATATTTGCTATTGAATGTGATAGCTCAATAAATATTTGCTATTAAAAAAAAAAGAAAAAACACAGGGGAATTGCAATAAATAAAGAGTAATTCCGCCAGGCTGACGCCGGTGTCGCCTGTAATCCCAGCACTGTGGGAGGCTGAAGTGGGTGGATTACCTGAGGGTCAGGGAGTTAGAGACCAGCGTGACCAACATGGTGAAACCCCATCTCTACTAAAAATACAAAAATTAGCCAGCTGTGGTGGCAGGCACCTGTAATCCCATACCCAGGAAGCTTTTCAAGGCGGAGAACGGGTTGAACCCGAGGTGAGCTGCAGTGAGCTGAGATTACGCTTGGCATCAGCACTCCAGCTCGCTGGGGGGACAGAGCCATTCCATCTCAGACAAACAACAAAACCAACAAAGGGAATTAGTCAGGGCATGGTGGCACATGCCTGTAATCCCAGCACTTTGGGAGGCTGAGGCAGGAGAATGGCTGAACCCGGAGGTGGAGGTTGCAGTGAGCAAGATGTTGCCATTGCATCAGCTGCAAGCAACCCAGCAAAAACTCCGGCCAAAACAAAGTAATTCACAGGCTAGTTGGAAGGACTCATGCCTGTAATAGTAGCACTTTGGGAGGAGACCAGTAGCAATATGAGGACCTCATCTCAAAAAATAATAACTTATGTTACAGCTATTTAATAACATGTGTATGTGTGTATGTAAGCATGTGAGGTGGTACTCAGGCCGGGCACAGTGAGTCACCCTAGTAATCCAAGACTTTGGGAGTGTCGAAGTGTATGGACAACTGGAGGTCAGAGTCTGGGAGACCAGCCTGGCTAACACAGTGAAACCCCTGGCTCTACTAAAATACAAAATTAGCCAGCTGTGGTGGCAGGCACCTGTAATCCCAGCACTTTGGGAGGCTGAGGCAGGAGAATGGCTGAACCCGGAGGTGGAGGTTGCAGTGAGCTGAGATTACATACTACACTCCAGCCTGGGGGGGGACAGAGCGGAGTCTCCATCTCAGACAAACAAATAAAAACCAACGAAATTAATGGGCATGATTTGGCACATGCCTGTAATCCCAGCACTTTGGGAGGCTGAGGCAGGAGAATGGCTGAACCCGGAGGTGGAGGTTGCAGTGAGCTGAGATGGTGCCATTGCACTCCAGCGTGGACGAGCAGACAAACTCAGCCTCAAAAACAGTAATTCACAGGCTAGTTGGAAGGACTCATGCCTGTAATGACAGCACTTTGGGGTGAGACCATGGTAGCACATGGTAAAGGACCTGTCTCTCTAAAATAGCCAACATGTTATTGGCAGCCAATAATAATATGTGTATGTGTGTATGTGTAAGCATGTAGGGTGTGGTACTCAGGGCACAGTGAGTCACCCCAGTAATCCCAGCACTTTGGGAGGCAGTGAGCCGGATCACCTGAGGTCAGGAGTTGAGACCAGCCTGGCTAACTACAGTGAAACCCACGTCCTCTACTAAAATACAAAATTAGCCAGCTGTGGTGGCAGGCACCTGTAATCCCAGCACTTTGGGAGGCTGAGGCAGAAGAAGAATCTCACTTAGTCTGGGAGGCCGGAGGTTGCGGTGAGCGAGATCCCATGCACTTTACTCAACTTGGACAACAGAGCCTTTGTCTCAAAAAAAGGAGAAACGTTTACAATCTATTCTCTTACAAGCCTGCTCCTGGAGGCATCATCTGCTTGATAAAACCTTGGTCCCCAAAGCGATTATAACCCAGACATTCTTTTCTACCAGTATTAATAATTCTCAGCCCGGGCACAATGGCTCATGCTGTAATCCCAGCACTTTGGGAGGCTGGTAGGAAGCGGATCACCGAGGTCAGGAGTTGAGACCAGCCTGACCAACATGGAGAAACCCCATCTCTACTAAAAATACAAAATTAGCCAGCTGTGGTGGCAGGCACCTGTAATCCCAGCACTTTGGGAGGCTGAGGCAGGAGAATGGCTGAACCCGGAGGTGGAGGTTGCAGTGAGGCACGAAACGCATACACGCCTCAGCCTGAGACATGAGTGAAGTCTCAAAAATAACAAATAAAATAAAAACAAAAACAGTAACTTCTTTGCACTCCAGCCTGGGACACAGAACAGTGAGAATATTTGCTATTGAATGTGATAGCTCAATAAATGGCCCTTAAAAAAGAAAAACTTACAGGGAGTACAATAAATAAAGAGTAATTCCCTTGGTAGCGGTGGCTCACGCCTGTAATCCCAGCACTGTGGAAGCTGAAGTGGGTGGATTACCTGAGGTGGGAGTTGAGACCAGCGTGACCAACATGAGGGTGAAACCCCATCTCTACTAAAATACAAAAAAATTAGCCAGCTGTGGTGGCAGGCACCTGCTCAGATACTCAGGAAGCTAAAGGCGGAGGCAGCTTGAACCCGGGGAGGTGGGTGCAGTGAGCTGAGATGGTGCCATTGCACTCCAGCCTGGACAAGGCGAGTCTCCATCTCAGACAAAACAAATAAAAACCAGCAAAAATTAGCGGTGTAGTGGCATACCTGTAATACATAATACTTTTGAGACAGAAGAATACAAAGAAAGCCTTGAACCGGAGGTTGCAGTGAGCTGAGATGGTGCCATTGCACTCCAAGCGTGAACCTTGTGACAAACTCGCCTCAAAAAACAGTAATTCACAGGCTAGTTGGAAGGACTCTGTGCCTGTAATAGGCTTTTGGGGGTGAAACCATAGTAGCACATAGTGAGACCTCATCTCTAAAAATAATAACTTGTATTGTATTAATAATAATATATTGTATGTGTGTATGTGTAAGCATGTAGGTGTGGTACTCGGGCGGGCACAGTGGGTCACACCCCAATGTCCCACTTTGGGAGGTGTGGCCAGTAGGCCGGATCACCTGAGGTCAGGAGTTGAGACCAGCCTGGCTACAACACAGTGAAACCCCTGGCTCTACTAAAATACAAAATTAGCCAGCTGTGGTGGCAGGCACCTGTAATCCCAGCACTTTGGGAGGCTGAGGCAGGAGAATGGCTGAACCCGGAGGTGGAGGTTGCAGTGAGCTGAGATGGTGTGCTCAACCTGGGCAACAGAGTGAGACTACTCAAAAAATGAAATAAAATAAAATAAAATAAAATAAAATAAAATAAAATAAAATAAAATAAAAATAATAAGATAAATTCACACGTCATGATTTTTCTTGGAAAATGTTGATGCTGTTGGGAAGGAGAGGCTACAAGGGGCTCGAATAAGCCCTGTTAAACGGTTGGCTCAGGATGTTGTCTGCTGAAGCAGCCTCAATGAGCTTTTCCTGTGTGAGGGTGGTGGGAAGGTTGCCAGGTACCTCACCAAGGCAAATTAAGACCAAGCATCAGCTGCTGAGGTGACTCACCTTTGGAACAAAGAGATGAAAACTACAGCCCCAGACCAGGAGTGGTGGCTCGCGCCTGGCCCAGCACTTGTTTGTACTATTGTGTGGCCTGTGTATTATTGTTATTATTATTTTTGAGGAAGTCTTGCGTCACCAGGCCTGAGTGCAATGGTAGCGATCTCGACTCACTGCAACCTCTGCCTCCGGGGTTCTGACATTCTGCCTCAGCCTCCTGGTAGCTGGGATTACAGGCGTGACCACCGCGCCTGGCCAATTTTTGTATTTTTAGTAGAGGCGGGGTTTCACCATGTTGGCCGGGATGATTATACGAGACTCCTGAGCCTGCGTGATCCACTTACTGCCTTGGCTCCCCAAGGGGTGCTTTGGGTTGACGGGGTGAGTCACCATGCCGGCATCTATCTATCTATCTATCTATCTATCTATCTATCTATCTATCTATCTATCTATCTATCTATCTATCTATCTATCTATCTATCTATCTATCTATCTATCTATCTATCTATCTATCTATCTATCTATCTATCTATCTATCTATCTATCTATCTATCTATCTATCTATCTATCTATCTATCTATCTATCTATCTATCTATCTATCTATCTATCTATCTATCTATCTATCTATCTATCTATCTATCTATCTATCTATCTATCTATCTGTCTATCTATCATCTATCTAGATGATAGATGAATAGACTATCTTCTTTATCTATCTATAACACTGGTTCACAGGCCAGGGAGAATTCTTCCCCCAGGGAAACTTGGCAATGTCTACAGACAATCACAGGAGAATGACAATCAGTGGACATCCTTGGTGTCAGTCACCAGAAGTTTGCTCACAGCCCCAGGTGTGTGAATCCCAGGAAGGCTGCTCCAATGCCCTCAGTGCAGGGCGGCCCCCCACCACAGAGAATCCTCCCGTTCCCAATGTCAGCAGTGCCGGTTGAGAATGCCCCATCCATGTTGGGGACAATATCAGTTTGCTTTTTCCTTTTCTTTTTTCTTGAGATGGAGTCGCTCAGCTCCCAGGCTGGAGTGCAATGGGGCGATCTCGGCTCACTGCAACCTCCGCCTCACAGGTTCAAGTGATTCTCCTGCCTCGGCCCCTGAGTAGCTGGGATTACAGGCATCGTGCCACCACACCTGGATAATTTTTTGTATTTTTAGTAGAGATGGGGTTTCCCCATGTTGGCCAGGCTGGTCTTGAACTCCCTGACCTACGTGATCCAGCCCACCTAAACCTCCCAAAGCTACAGGATGACAGGCGAGCCGCGTGCCGACCTACTCAGTTTGCTTTTCTGCTGATGCTGGCTCACTTTCCCTGTGGCCACACATTCTTCTGTCCACAGACCATCCCAGCAGCCACAGAAGGAAGGTGTGACCCCAACCCCTTATCTAGCAACAGAGAAGGAGCTGTGGCCAGGCAGCTCAAGCGAGGAAATCTGCAAGCTTTCTGGGGAGGTGAAGCAGGCCATTGTAACATCTCTTTTCCCAGGGAAGCACGGAGCTATCAGGCCTGTTTTCAATCATCAGTTGAAATTTCCCAACCTCCTGATGGCCGGGTGGAGCCGTGATCCTTCCCTGGGAGAGAGAATGAGTACATCTCCCCTGCGAGCACTTTCAGGTGCCACCTGGTATGTGGACCAGGGGAAGACGTTGAGTGGTAATGGATTTTTTTTTTTTTTTTTTTTGAGACAAAGTCTGGCTCTGTCTGAGCTGGGTGCAAAAAAGTCACCATTTTTGCTGTTTATTTTATTTATTTTATTTTATTTTTGAGGTGGAGTCTCACACTCTGTCACACAGGCTGGAGTGCAATGGTGGGATCTCTGCTCACCGCAACCTCCGCCTCCCAGGTTCAAGCGATTCTCCTGCCTCAGCCTTCCAAGTAGCTGGGATTACAGGCGCCACCATGCCTGGCTAATTTTTGTATTTTTAGTAGAGATGGGGTTTCACCATGTTGGCCAGGCTGGTCTCGAACTCTTGACCTCAGGTGATCCACCCTCCTGCCTCAGCCTCCCAAAGTGGTGGGATTACAGTGAGTATACAGCGCCCTGCAGCATGGCCAGTTTTACACAGAAAAGTGGTGGGATAATTAGAGTCCTATTTTATTTTATTTAATATTTTATTTTTGAGGTGGTGTCTCACACTCTGTCACCCAGGCTGGAGTGCAGTTGCTGGATATCAGCTCACTGCAACTTCCGCCTCCCGGATTCAAGCTATTCTCCTGCCTCAGCCTCCCTAGTAGCTGGGATTACAGGCATGTGCCAGCATGCCCGGCTTATTTTGTATTTTTAGTAGAGACAGGGATTCACCATGTTGGCCAGGCTGGTCTCGAACTCCTGACCTCAGGTGATCCACCCTCCTGCCTCAGCCTCCCAAGTAGCTGGGATTACAGACGTGAGCCACCAAGCCCGGCCTTTATGGCCAGTTTTTACACAGAAAAGTGGAGGGAAAATTAGAATCCTATTTTATTTTATTTTATTTTTATTCTATTCTATTCTATTCTATTCTATTCTATTCTATTCTATTCTATTCTATTCTATTTATTTTTGAGGTGGAGTCTCACACTCTGTCACCCAGGCTGGAGTGCAGTGGCGTGATATCAGCTCACTGCAACCTCTGCCTCTCGGGTTCAAGTAATTCTCCTGCCTCAGCCTCCCAAGTAGCTGGGATTACAGGCACGTGCCACACCCGGCTAATTTTTGTATTTTTAGTAGAGACAGGGTTTCACCATGTTGGCCAGGCTGGTCTCAAACTCCTGACCTCACGTGATCCACTCTCCTTGGCCTCCCAAAGTGCTGGGATTACAGGCATGAGCCACCGCGCCCGGCCCAACACAGATCTTAAGTCTGAATAAGAAATATTTACAATCGGCTGGGTGCAGTGGCAAAAAAAAAAATAAAAAAAAAAATAAATTAGCTGGGCGTGGTGGCACCTGTAATCCCAGCTACTTGGGAGGCTGAGGCAGAAGAATCACTTGAATCTGGGAAGCGGAGGTTGCGGTGAGCCGAGATCACGCTACTTCACTCCAGCTTGGACAACAGAGCAACACTGTCTCAAAAAAAAAAAAAAGGAGAAACGTTTACAATCTATTCTCTCTGAAGCCTGCTCCCTGGAGGCATCATCTGCTTGATAAAACCTTGGTCCCCAAAGCATATACTTTGATTACTAACTTAGACATTCTTTTCTATTGATAATAATTCTCAGCCGGGCACAATGGCTCATGCCTGTAATCCCAGCACTTTGGGAGGCTGAAGTGGGTGGATTACCTGAGGTCAGGAGTTCGAGACCAGCCTGACCAACATGGAGAAACCCCATCTCTACTAAAAATACAAAATTAGCCGAGCGTGGTGTCCCATGCCTGTAAATCCCAGCTACTTGGGAGGCTGAAGCAGGAGAATCGTTTGAACCTGGGAGGTGGAGGTTGCAGTGAGCTGAGAGCTAACCACCGCCTCCAGCAAGCATTTAAAAATGGGAGTCTCAAAAATAACAAATAAATAAAAACAAAAACAGTAACTTCTTTGCACTCCAGCCTGGGACACAGAACAGTGAGAATATTTGCTATTGAATGTGATAGCTCAATAAATATTTGCTATTAAAAAAAAAAGAAAAAACACAGGGGAATTGCAATAAATAAAGAGTAATTCCGCCAGGCGCGGTGGCTCACGCCTGTAATCCCAGCACTGTGGGAGGCTGAAGTGGGTGGATTACCTGAGGTCGGGAGTTAGAGACCAGCGTGACCAACATGGTGAAACCCCATCTCTACTAAAAATACAAAAATTAGCCAGCTGTGGTGGCAGGCACCTGTAATCCCAGATACTCAGGAAGCTAAGGCGGGAGAACGGCTTGAACCCGGGAGGTGGAGGTTGCAGTGAGCTGAGATTACGCCACTGCACTCCAGCCTGGGGGACAGAGCGAGTCTCCATCTCAGACAAACAAATAAAAAACCAACAAAAAATTAGCCGGGCATGGTGGCACATGCCTGTAATCGCAGCTACTTTGAGACAGAAGAATCGCTTGAACCCGGGAGGCGGAGGTTGCAGTGAGCCAAGATGTTGCCATTGCACTCCAGCGTGGGCAACGAGCAAAACTCCGCCTCAAAAAACAGTAATTCACAGGCTAGTTGGAAGGACTCATGCCTGTAATAGTAGCACTTTGGGAGTGAGACCATAGTAGCACATAGTGAGACCTCATCTCTAAAAATAATAACTTATGTTATTATTATTAATAATAATATGTGTATGTGTGTATGTGTAAGCATGTGAGTGTGGTACTCAGGCCGGGCACAGTGAGTCACCCCAGTAATCCCAGCACTTTGGGAGGCTGAGGCAGGAGAATGGCGTGAACCCGGGAGGTGGAGGTTGCAGTGAGCTGAGATGGTGCCATTGCACTCCAGCCTGGGCAACAAGAGTGAGACCCCACCTCAAAAAATAAAATAAAATAAAATAATAAAATAATAAAATAAAATATAAAATAAAATAAAAATAATAAGATAAATTCACACGTCATGATTTTCTTGGAAAATGTTGATGCTGTTGGGAAGGAGAGAACTCCTGAGGGCTCAGATAAGCCTGTTCTGCTTCTGAAGCAGTTGGCTCAGGATGTTGTCTGCTGAAGCAGCCTCAATGAGCTTTCCTGTGTGAGGTGGTGGGAAGGTTGCCAGGTACCTCACAAGGCAAATTAAGATAAGCATCAACTGCTGGTGACTCCACCTTTGGAACAAAGAGATAGAAAACTACAGCCCCAGACCAGGAGTGGTGGCTCACGCCTGTAATCCCAGCACTTTGTTTATTACTATTATTATTATTATTATTATTATTGTTATTATTATTTTGAGAGGGAGTCTTCGTCACCAGGCCTGAGTGCAATGGCGCGATCTCGGCTCACTGCAACCTCTGCCTCCGGGGTTCACGACATTCTCCTGCCTCAGCCTCCTGAGTAGCTGGGATTACAGGCGTGCACCACCACGCCTGGCCAATTTTTGTATTTTTAGTAGAGACGGGGTTTCACCATGTTGGCCAGGATGGTCTCGAACTCCTGACCTCGTGATCCACCTGCCTTGGCTCCCAAAGTGCTGGGATGACAGGAGTGAGTCACCATGCCCGGCATCTATCTATGTATCTATCTATCAATTAGCTATTCTATCTATCTATCTATCTATCTATCTATCATCTATCATCTACCTATCACCTATCATATCTATAATGATCACTTATTATATCAATTAATCTTCTATTCCATCTATTATCTATGTTTCTCTATCTTTGTTCTACTCTATGTATCTATATAGTTATCTATTATCTATCACCTATCATAATCATTTATTATATCTATCATCTAAGTTTTATTTTATCTATTTATATGTCTATCATCTATCATCTATCTATCTATCTATCTATCTATCTATCATCTATCTATCTATCTATCTATCTATCTATCATCTATCTATCTATCATCTATCATCTATCTATCTATCTATCTATCATCTATCTAGATGATAGATAGATAGATATGTAGCATCTATCTATAACACTGGTTCACAGGCCAGGGAGAATTCTACCCCCAGGGGAAACTTGGCAATGTCTACAGACAATCACAGGAGAATGACAATCAGTGGACATCCTTGGTGTCAGTCCTGGGAAGTTTGCTCCTGGCCCCAGGTGTGTGAATCCCAGGAAGGCTGCTCAATGCCCTCCAGTGCCCAGGACGGCCCCACCACAGAGAATCCTCCCGTTCCCAATGTCAGCAGTGCCGAGGTTGAGAATGCCCCATCCTGCATGTTGGGGACAATATCAGTTTGCTTTTTCCTTTTCTTTTTTTTCTTGAGATGGAGTCTCGCCTGTCATCCAAGCTGGAGTGCAGTGGCGTGATCACCAAACTCTAACCCTCCATACCTCCTGGGTTCAAGTGATTCTCCTGCCTCAGCCTCCCCAGTAGCTGGGATGACAGGCATCTACCACTATACCTGGCTAATTTTTGTATTTTTAGTAGAGATGGGGTTTCACCGTGTTAGCCAGGCTGGTCTCGAACTCCTGACCTCGTGATCAGCCCACCTCGGCCTCCCAAAGCGCTGGGATGACAGGCGTGAGCCACCGTGCCCGGCCTCAGTTTGCTTTTTCTGCTGATACTGGCTCACTTTCCCTGTGGCCACACATTCTTCTGTCCACAGACCATCCCAGCAGCCACAGAAGGAAGGAGGGTGTGACCCCAACCCCTTATCTAGCAACAGAAGGAGCTGTGGCCGGGCAGCTCCTCAGAAGCCGGAAATCTGCAAGCTTTCTGGGGAGGGTGAAGCCCAGTGCATTGTAACATCTCTTTTCCCCGAAGAGGAAGCACAGACTATCAGGCCTGTTTCCAAATCATCCGAGTTGAAATTTCCCAACCTCCTGATGACGGAGTGGAGCCGTGATCCTTCCCTGGGAGAGAGAATATGGGGGGGCCACATCTCCCCTGCGGGGGGCGGCACTCGGGTGCCACCTGGTATGTGGACCAGGGGAAGAAGACGTTGGTGGTAATGGATTTTTTTTTTTTTTTTTTTTTGAGACAAAGTCTCGCTCTGTCTCCCAGGCTGGAGTGCAAAAAAGTCACCATTTTGTATTTATTTATTTATTTATTTATTTTGAGATGGAGTCGTGCTCTGTCACCCAGGCTGGAGTGCAGTGGCGCAATCTTGGCTCACTGCAACCTCCACCTCCTGGGTTCAAGTGATTCTCCTGCCTCAGCCTCCCGAGTAGCTGGGATTACAGGCGCCCGCCACCATGCCCGGCTAATTTTGTATTTTTAGTAGAGACGGGGTTTCACCATGCTGGTCAGGCTGGTCTTGAACTCCTGACCTCAGGTGATCCACCCACCTCGGCCTCCCAAAGTACTGGGTTGACAGGCGTGAGCCACCGCATGCGGCCTTTATTTATTTATACTTTTTGAGAAAGAGTCTCCCTCTGTCTCCCGGGCTGGAGTGCAAAAAAAGTTACCGTTTTGTATTTATTTATTTTTATTTATGTATTTATGCATTTATTTATTTATTTTGAGACGGAGTCTTGCTCTGTCTCCCAGGCTGGAGTGCAGTGGCGTGATCAATCTTGACTCACTGCAACCTCCGCCTCCGGGTTCAAGCGATTACACCTCGCCTGCCTATTTATTATTTATTTATTTATTTATTTTGAGACAGAGTCTCGCTCTGTCTCCCAGGCTGGAGTGCAAAGAAGTTACTGTTTGTTTTATTTATTTATTTTATTTATTTATTTATTTATTTTGAGACGGAGTCTTGCTCTGTCTCCCAGGCTGGAGTGCAGTGGCGTGATCAATCTTGACTCACTGCAACCTCCACCTCCCGGGTTCAAGCGATTACACCTCGCCTGGCCTATTTATTTATTTATTTATTTATTTATTTATTTATTTATTTATTTTTGAGACGGAGTCTTATTTTTTTTTTTATTTTGAGACGGAGTCTTGCTCCGTCGCCCAGGCTGGAGTGCAGTGGCTCAATCTTGACTCACTGCAACCTCCACCTCCTGGGTTCAAGTGATTCTCCTGCCTCAGCCTCCCCAGTAGCTGGGATGACAGGCATCTACCACTATACCCGGCTAATTTTGTATTTTTAGTAGAGACGGGGTTTCACCATGCTGGTCAGGCTGGTCTTGAACTCCTGACCTCAGGTGATCCACCCACCTCGGCCTCCCAAAGTACTGGGTTGACAGGCGTGAGCCACCGCATGCGGCCTTTATTTATTTATACTTTTTGAGAAAGAGTCTCCCTCTTTCTCCCAGGCTGGAGTGCAAAAAAGTCACCATTTATTTATTTGTTTATTTTTCGAGACAAGAGTCTGCCTCTGTCTCCCGGGCTGGAGTGCAAAAAAGTTACCGTTTTGGTTTTTATTTTTATTTATGTATTTATGCATTTATTTATTTATTTTGAGACGAGTTTCGCTCTTGTTGCCCAGGCTGGAGTGCAATGGCACGATCTCGGCCCACCGCAACCTCCGCCTCCCGGGTTCAAGCGATTACACCTCGCCCGGCCTATTTATTATTTATTTACTTATTTATTTTTGAGATGGAGTCTTGCTTTGTTGCTCAGGCTGGAGTGCAAAGAAGTTACTGTTTTTGTTTTTATGTATTTATGTATTTATTTATTTATATTTTTTGACACGGGTCTTGCTCTGTCTCCCAGGCTGGAGTGCAAAAAAGTTACCGTTGTTGTTTTTTTTTATTTTTTTATTTATTTTGAGACGGAGTCTTGCTCTGTCTCCCAGGCTGGAGTGCAGTGGCTCAATCTTGACGTTCACTGCAACCTCCGCCTCCCAGGTTCAAGCGATTACACCTCGCCTGCCTATTTATTTATTTTATTTATGTATTTATGCATTTATTTATTTATTTATTTTGAGACGGAGTCTTGCTCTGTCTCCCAGGCTGGAGTGCAAAAAAGTCACCATTTATTTATTTATTTATTTATTTATTTATTATTTTTGAGACAGAGTTTCGCTCTGTCGCCCAGGCTGGAGTTCAGTGGCGCAATCTTGACTCACTGCAACCTCCACCTCCTGGGTTCAAGTGATTCTCCTGCCTCAGCCTCCCCAGTAGCTGGGATGACAGGCATCTACCACTATACCTGGCTAATTTTTGTGTTTTCAGTAGAGACGGGGTTTCACCATGTTGATCAGGCTGGTCTCAAACTCTTGACCTCAGGTGATCCACCTGCCTTGGTGTTCTAAAGTGCTGGGAATACACGCGTCAGCCACTGCACCCGGCCTATCAATTTTTATTTTTTGAGACAGAGTTTCACTCTGTCTCCCGGGCTGGAGTGCAAAAAAGTTACCGTTTTGGTTTTTATTTTTATTTATGTATTTATGCATTTATTTATTTATTTTGAGACGGAGTTTCGCTCTTGTTGCTCAGGCTGGAGTGCAAAGAAGTTACTGTTTTTGTTTTTATGTATTTATGTATTTATTTATTTATATTTTTTTGAGACGGAGTCTCGCTCTGTCTCCCAGGCTGGAGTGCAAAAAAGTTACCGTTGTTGTTTTTATTTTTATTTACTTATTTATGTATTTATTTATTTTGAGACGATGTTTTGCTCTTGTCGCCCAGGCTGGAGTGCAATGGCACGATCTTGGCTCACCACAACCTCCGCCTCCCGGGTTCAAGCGATTACACCTCGCCCGGCCTATTTATTTATTTATTTATTTATTTATTTATTTATTTATTTATTTTTGAGACGGAGTCTTGCTCTGTCTCCCAGGCTGGGATGCAAAACGTTTACTGCTTTTGTTTTTATTTATTTATTTATTTATTTTTTGAGACAGAGTTTCACTCTGTCGCCCAGGCTGGAGTGCAGTGGCTCAATCTTGACTCACTGCAACCTCCACCTCCTGGGTTCAAGTGATTCTCCTGCCTCAGCCTCCCCAGTAGCTGGGATGACAGGCATCTACCACTATACCTGGCTAATTTTTGTGTTTTCAGTAGAGACGGGGTTTCACCATGTTGATCAGGCTGGTCTCAAACTCTTGACCTCAGGTGATCCACCTGCCTTGGTGTTCTAAAGTGCTGGGAATACACGCGTCAGCCACTGCACCCGGCCTATCAATTTTTATTTTTTGAGACAGAGTCTCACTCTGTTGCTCAGGCTGACGTGCAGTGGTGCAATCTTGACTCACTGCAACCTCCCCCTCCTGGGTTCAAGTGATTCTCCTGCCTCAGCCTCCTGAGTAGCTGGGACTACAGGCACCTGCACCACCATGCCCGGCTAATTTTGTATTTTTAGTAGAGGCGAGGTTTCGCCATGTTGGTCAGGCTGGTCTTGAACTCCTGACCTCAGGTGATCTGCCCACCTTGGCCTCCAAAAGTGCTGGGATTACAGGCGTGAGACCAGGAGCCCACCTAATTTTCTTTCTTTCTTTCTTTCTTTTTTTTTTCCAGAGACAGCGTCTCATTCTGTCTCCCAGGCTGGGGAGTGTAGTGGTGGGATCTTAGCTTGCTGCAGCCTGAACTCCTGGGCCCAGGCTGGAGTGCAGTGGCCCAATCTCGGCTCACTGCAACCTCCGCCTCCCAGGTTCAAGCCATTCTCCTGCCTCAACCTCCTGAGTAGCTGGGACTACAGGCATGCACCACCATGCCCAACTAATTGTTGTATTTTTAGTAGAGACGCGGTTTCACCATGTTGGCCAGGCTGGTCTCGATCTCTTGACCTCGTAAACCACTTGCCTCAGCCTCCCAAAGTGCTGGGATTACAGGCATCAGCCACCGTGCCCAGCCCATGCTGATCACTTCTATTTATAAAAAGGGAAATAGGCTGGGCATGGTGGCTCACACCTGTAATCCCAGCTACTCAGGAGGCTGAGGCCGGAGAATTACTTAAACCCGGGAGGTGGAGATTGCAGTGAGCTGAGTGTGCCACTGCACTCCAGACTGGGTAACAAGAGTGAAACTCCGTCACAAACAAACAAATAAACAAAAATAATAGGCTGGGTGTGGTGGGTCACACCTGTAATCCCAGCACTTTGGGAGGCCGAGGCAGGAGGATCTTTTGAGCCTAGGAGTTCAAGACCAGCCTGGGCAACACAGTGAGAACGTTTCACAAAAAACAAACATACACACACAAAAAAAAAAAAAAAAAAAGAGAAATAAACAGAAAAAAAAGTTGTTACTAATTTGATTCTGCCACCACTAGAAAAAAGACAAAAGCAACCTACATATATTGTTATACCTGGTTCTGACGTCCCCGGAGGCCAACCCGGGGCGGGTGTCTGGTGTCCTATTTGAGGGGGCCAGGGACACCTGTTCTGGGTTTTGAGTTTGGGTGGAATTCCCAGGACCATCAGGCTTTTTTTTTTTTTTTTTCCTTTGAGATGGAGTCTCGCTCTGTCTCCCAGGCTGGAGTGCAGTGGTGCAATCTCGGCTCACTGCAACCTCCACCTCCCGGTTGCAAGTGATTCTCCTGCCTCAGCCTCCTGAGTAGCTGGGATTACAGGCATCTGCCACCACACCTGGATAATTTTTGTATTTTTAGTAGAGATGAGGTTTCCCCGCGTTGGCCAGGCTGGTCTTGAACTCCTGACCTCAGGTAATTCACCTGCCTCGGCCTCCCAAAATGCTGGGATTACAGGCATGAGCCACCGCGCCCACCTTTTTTTTTTTTTTTGAGACGGAGTCTCGCTGTGTCCCCCAGGCTAGAATGCAGTGGTGCAATCTCTGCTCACTGCAATCTCCGCCTCCCGGTTTCAAGTGATTCTCCTGCCTCAGCCTCCTGAGTAGCTGGGATTACAGGCATCTGCCACCACACCTGGATAATTTTTGTATTTTTAGTAGAGATGAGGTTTCCCCATGTTGGCCAGGCTGGTCTTGAACTCCTGACCTCAGGCAATTCACCTGCCTCGGCCTCCCAAAATGCTGGGATTACAGGCATGAGCCACCGCGCCCACCCTTTTTTTTGAGACGGAGTCTCGCTGTGTCCCCCAGGCTAGAATGCAGTGGTGCCATCTCTGCTCACTGCAAGGTCCGCCTCCCGGGTTCACGCCATTCTCCTGCCTCAGCCTCCTGAGTAGCTGGGATTACAGGCATCCGCCACCACGCCTGATAATTTTGTATTTTTAGTAGAGATGAGGTTTCGCCATGTTGGTCAGGCTGGTCTTGAACTCCTGACCACAGGTGATCCACCCGCCTCGGCCTCCCAAAGTGTTGGGATGACAGGCGTGAGCCACCGCACCCCGCCTACCTTCAGGCTTTGACAAGCTTCCAGCCTCTTCCTAGCTGGCTCTGGCTAAAGCTGGATGGAGTCCAGGAACCTCCAATAGCCGAAAGGCTGTCTCCAGGGCTTGAGTAACACCAGGAAGGGCCACGTGGTCTGGGCTGGACAGAGACGTTCCTGGGGTGCAACGTGACACTTCCTGTCCCAGAGGCAGCTCCAGCAGAAAGAGCTGCAGGCATCCCCAGGAATCTTCATCCCAAGCTCCTTCTACAGCTCAGAGTCCGTGATATGGGATTAACACAACCTGCTGGCTATATTTGAGGCCTGCCAGATAGCCTGGCTCCTGCATGCCTAGGGATTCCCACTGTGAGCTGCTTTTTCCAGTCCTTTCTGTGACCCCTTTCATTGTTGACAGCCGCTGGGGGCTGAACCGGCCAGGGCTGAATCTGCAGACAGTGCCCCTGGCCCCTCCTGTGTCCAAGACTTCCAAATCGAAGGCGTGTCCCAGAGCAAGGGCTTGGAGGGGGGCTCAGGGACCCGGGGCCTGTCGTTTAAGGAGCTCTCACGGACACTTTAAGCCCGTTTATGCCGGAGGTTGCAAGTTCTTTGTGTGTGAAAAACCAGATCTTGGCGATGACCTTCAGCCTTCAGACAAGCTTAGCGTTCCAATAATGGAACGCTAGGCATAAGCGGGTTCCTCATGAGCCCTCCACCCAGGAAAACCTGAAGGCTCAAGGGCGGCCTTTCTGCAGCTGAGGACACGCAGAGGCAGAAGACGGGAGACACGCCTCGATCGCGGCCCCAAAGTATATACGTTGAGTTCCAACTGCCTGGTCTCTGGGAATGAGACCTCATTTGGAATTAAGGCCCTTGCAGATTAGTTAAAAGGAAGGCACTGGGACCAGCCTTTAATTCAATACCACGGGCGTCGGAATCCGAGCCTGGCTGCGTCTTTGGAATTCCAGGGATGGGGGAGGGATTCCTTTAACCCTTTCTTCTCCGGATCACTAGTAATGAATCAAGCACCCAGGACAGTGAACCCTGCCAGAAACAAGAAGCACAAAAGTGACAGCTGTGACTAATCCTGGAATCCCTCCCCTCCACCTCCACAAGAAAAGTCCGGGGAAGCAGAAAAGTGACAGCTGTGACTAATCCTGGAATCCCTCCCCTCCACCTCCACAAGAAAAGTCCGGGGTTTTCTGGCACCCCTCAACTCAAGGGGTGGGTAGTACAGGCTGTCTCGTCTCGTCTTTTTCTTTCTCTCTCTCTCTCTCTCTCTCTCTCTCTCTTTCTTTCCTTCTTTCTTTCCTTCCTTTCTCTCTCTTTCCTTTTCTTTTTCTTTTTTTTTTTTTGGAGATAGAGTCTCACTCTTGTTGCCCAGGCTGGAGTGCAGTGGTGCCATCTTGGCTCAGTACAACCTCTGCCTCCCAGGTTCAAGCGATTCTCCTGCCTCAGCCTCCTGAGTAGCTGGAATTACACACATGAGCCACCATGCCTGGCTAATTTTGTATTTTTAGTAGAGACAGGGTTTCTCCATGTTGGTCAGGCTGGTCTCGAACTCCTGACCTCTGGTGATCCACCCACCTCAGGCTCCCAAAGTGCTGGGATTACAGGCGTCAGCCACTGTGGCTGGCTCGAATTCTTTCTTGCACGAGACCCAAGAACCCTCTGTTGAGGTCTGCGTTGGGACCCCTTACACTGTGGGTTTTTTTTTTTTTGAGATGGAGTCTCGCTCTGTTGCTCAGGCTGGAGTGTAGTGGCGTGATCTTGGCTCACTGCATCCTCCGCTTCCTGGGTTCAATAGATTCTTCTGCTTCAGCCTCCCCAGTAGCTGGGATTACAGGCACCCGCCACCACCCCCGGGTAATTTTTTGTATTTTTAGTAGAGACGGGGTTTCACCATGTTGGCCAGGCTGGCCTCGAACTCCTGAGCTCATGTTCCACCCGCCTGATTTTTTTTTTTTTTTTGAGAGCACTGCAAGCTCCACCTTCCAGGTTCATGCCATTTTCCTGCCTCAGCCTCCCGGTAGCAGGGACTCAGACGCCCGCCACCACCCCCAGCTAATTTTTTGTATTTTCAGTAGAGACGGGTGGATTCACCATGTTGGCCAGGCTGGTCTCGAACTCCTGACCTCTGGTGATCCACCCACCTCAGGCTCCCAAAGTGCTGGGATTACAGGCGTCAGCCACTGTGGCTGGCTCGAATTCTTTCTTGCACGAGACCCAAGAACCCTCTGTTGAGGTCTGCGTTGGGACCCCTTACACTGTGGGTTTTTTTTTTTTTTGTTATGGAGTTTCTCTCTGTTGCTCAGGCTTGTGTGCAGTGGTGCCATCTTGGCTCAGTACAACCTCTGCCTCCCAGGTTCAAGCGATTCTCCTGCCTCAGCCTCCCGAGCAGCTGGAATTACACACATGTGCCACACGCCTGGCTAATTTTGTATTTTTAGTAGAGACGGGGTTTCACCATGTTGGCCAGGCTGGCCTCGAACTCCTGAGCTCATGTTCCACCCGCCTGATTTTTTTTTTTTTTTTTTGATAGCACTGCAAGCTCCACCTTCCAGGTTCATGCCATTTTCCTGCCTCAGCCTCCCCAGTAGCTGGGATTACAGGCACCCGCCACCACCCCAGCTAATTTTTTTGTATTTTTAGTAGAGACGGGTGGATTCACCATGTTGGCCAGGCTGGTCTTGAACTCCTGACCTCTGGTGATCCACCCACCTCAGGCTCCCAAAGTGCTGGGATTACAGGCGTCAGCCACTGTGGCTAGCTCGAATTCTTTTCTTGCACGAGACCCAAGAACCCTCTGTTGAGGTCTGCGTTGGGACCCCTTACACTGTGGGTTTTTTTTTTTTTTTTTTTTTTTTTGAGATGGAGTCTCGCTCTGTTGCTCAGGCTGGAGTGTAGTGGCGTGATCTTGGCTCACTGCATCCTCCGCTTCCTGGGTTCAATAGATTCTTCTGCTTCAGCCTCCCCAGTAGCTGGGATTACAGGCACCCGCCACCACCCCCGGGTAATTTTTTGTATTTTTAGTAGAGACGGGGTTTCACCATGTTGGCCAGGCTGGCCTCGAACTCCTGAGCTCATGTTCCACCCGCCTGATTTTTTTTTTTTTTTTGAGAGCACTGCAAGCTCCACCTTCCAGGTTCATGCCATTTTCCTGCCTCAGCCTCCCGGTAGCAGGGACTACAGACGCCCGCCACCACCCCCAGCTAATTTTTTGTATTTTCAGTAGAGACGGGTGGATTCACCATGTTGGCCAGGCTGGTCTCGAACTCCTGACCTCGTGATCCGCCCGCCTGATTTTTATTACCGTATTTATCCAAATCCCGGAACCTTAAACCAATCACGAACCCAGCCACGCGATTTCTTTCTGGGGACTCGACTGCCACCTGCTGGCCATGCCTATGTTTGCAGGCGTGCGGTGCTGGGAGAATTAGGCTTGGAATTTGTAGGGTGTGTAATTTCTTGGGGGCAGACAGAACAAACTGAGGGCCTTAAAACAACTGAAATTTGTCCTCTCTGAGTCCTGCAGACCAGGAGTCTTGAGATCCAGGTGTCTCAGGACTGCGCTCCCTCTGGAGGCTCTAGGGGAGGGTCCTTCCTGCCTCTTCCAGCTCCTGGGGGCTCCAGGCGTCCCTGGGCTTGTGGCTGCATCACTGCAGTCTCTGCCTCCATCTCCACGTGGCTTTCTCCTCTGTGTCTGTGTCTCCTCTTCTCTCTGATAAAAACATCAGTTAGGCCGGGCGCAGTGGCTCACACCTGTAATCCTAGCACTTTGGGAGGCTGAGGTGGGTGGATCACATGAGGTCAGGAGTTCGAGACCAGCTTGACCAACACGGGGAAAGCCCATCTCTACTAAAAATACAAAAAATTAGCCTGATGGGCCAGGTGAGGTGGCTCATGCCTATAATCCCAGCTACCCGGGAGGCTGACGCAGGAGAATCTCTTGAACCCAGGAGGCGGAGTTTGCAGTGAGCTGATCGCACATTGCACCTGTGCCTGGGCGCATAGAGCGTAGACTGTCTCAAAAATAAAATAAATATAAACATCAGTTATTGTATTTTGCACCTATTCTAATCCAGGTTGATTTGACCTTGAGATCCAGGCGTCCCTGGGCTTGTGGCTGCATCACTGCAGTCTCTGCCTCCGTCTCCACATGGCCTTCTCCTCTGTGTCTGTATCTCCTCTTCTGTCTCCTTTTTTTTTTTTTTTTGAGATGGAGTCTCATTCTGTCTCCAGGCTGGAGTGCAGTGGCTCGATCTTGACTCACTGCAACCTCTGCCTGCTGGGTTCAAGCGATTCTCCTGCCTCAGCCTCTCGAGTAGCTGGAATTACAGGCACCTGCCACCACGCCCAGCTAATTTTTGTATTTTTAGTAGAGACGGGGTTTCACCATGTTGGCCAGGATGGTCTCGATCTCCTGACCTCGTGATCCGCCCGCCTGATTTTATTACCGTATTTATCCAAATCCTGAACCTTAAACCAATCACGAACCCAGCCACGCGATTTCTTTCTGGGGACTCGACTGCCACCTGCTGGCCATGCCTATGTTTGCAGGCGTGCGGTGCTGGGAGAATTAGGCTTGGAATTTGTAGGGTGTACTCTTGGGGCAGACAGAACAAACTGAGGGCCTTAAAACAACTGAAATTTGTCCTCTGAGTCCTGCAGACCAGGAGTCTTGAGATCCAGGCGTCCCTGGGCTTGTGGCTGCATCACTGCAGTCTCTGCCTCCATCTCCACGTGGCTTTCTCCTCTGTGTCTGTGTCTCCTCTTCTCTGATAAAAACATCAGTTAGGCCGGGCGCAGTGGCTCACACCTGTAATCCTAGCACTTTGGGAGGCTGAGGCAGGAGAATCACTTGAACCTGGGAGGCGGAGCTTGCAGTGAGCCAAGATCGTGCCATTGCACTCCAGCCTGGGCGACAGAGCGAGACTGTCTCAAAAATAAAATAAATATAAACATCAGTTATTGTATTTTGCACCTATTCTAATCCAGGTTGATTTGACCTTGAGATCCAGGCGTCCCTGGGCTTGTGGCTGCATCACTGCAGTCTCTGCCTCCATCTCCACGTGGCTTTCTCCTCTGTGTCTGTGTCTCCTCTTCTCTGATAAAAACATCAGTTAGGCCGGGCGCAGTGGCTCACGACCTGTAATCCTAGCACTTTGGGAGGCTGACGCAGGAGAATCTCTTGAACCCAGGAGGCGGAGTTTGCAGTGAGCCAAGATCGTGCCATTGCACTCCAGCCTGGGCGACAGAGCGAGACTGTCTCAAAAATAAAATAAAATAAAATAAAATAAATATAAACATCAGTTATTGTATTTTGCACCTATTCTAATCCAGGTTGATTTGACCTTGAGATCCAGGCGTCCCTGGGCTTGTGGCTGCATCACTGCAGTCTCTGCCTCCGTCTCCACATGGCCTTCTCCTCTGTGTCTGTATCTCCTCTTCTCTCTGATAAAAACATCAGTTAGGCGGGGCGCGGTGGCTCACGCCTGTAATTCTAGCACTTTGGGAGGCTGAGGCGGGTGGATCACCTGAGGCCAGGAGTTCGAGACCAGCCTGGCCAACATGGTGAAGCCCTGTCTCTACTAAAAATACAAAAATTAGCCGGGCATGGTGGTGGGCGCCTGTAGTCCCAGCTACTCGGGAGGCTGAGGCAGGAGAATCACTTGAACCTGGGAGGCGGAGCTTGCAGTGAGCGGAGATGGTGCCACTGCACTCCAGCCTGGGGGACAGAGCGAGACTCTGTCTCAAAAAGAAACAAAAAAACAATAACCCATTTATAGGCCAGGCGCGGTGGCTCACACCTGTAATCCTAGCACTCTGGGAGGCCTTCCTTCCCTTTCCTTCCTTCCTTCCTTCCTTCCTTCCTTCCTTCCTTCCTTCCTTCCTTCCTTCCTTCCTTCCTTTCTTTCTTTTCTTTCTTTTCTTTTCTTTTTTCTTTCTTTCTTTTTCTTTCTCTTTCTTTCCTTCCTTCCTTCCTTCCTTCCTCTCTCTTTCCCTCCCTGCTTCTTTCCTTCCTTTCTTTTTCCTTTTTTTTTTTTAAATGTATTTTTCCAAGACAGATTGTTGCTCTGTCACCCAGGCTGGAGTGCCATGGTGGGATCTCAGCTCACTGAAACCTCCATCTCCCAGGTTCAAGTGATTCTCCTGCCTCAGCCTCCTGAGTAGCTGGGATTACAGGTATGAGCCACTGCACCCGGCCCTATTTATTTATTTATTATTTATTTAATTTATTTTTTGAGGCAGACTTTTGCTCTTGTTGCCCAGGCTGGAGTGCAGTGGCGTGATCTCAGCTCGCTGCAACCTCTGCCTCCTAGGTTCAAGTGATTCTCCTGCCTCAGCCTTCCGAGTAGCTGGGATTACAGGCATGCATCACCACTCTTGGCTAATTTTATTTATTATTATTATTTTTTTAAATGTATTTTTCCAAGACAGATTGTTGCTCTGTCACCCAGGCTGGAGTGCAATGGCATGATCTGCGCTCACTGCAGCTACCGTCTCCTGGGCTCAAGCAATTCTCCTGCCTCAGCCTCCTGAGTAGCTGGGATTACAGGTGCCTGCCACCATGCCTGGCTGATCGTTGTATTTTTAGGAGTGACGGGGTTTCACCATGTTAGTCAGGCTGGTCTTGAACTCCTGACCTCAAGTGATCCACCTGCCTCGGCCTCCCAAAACTGCCGGGATTACAGGCGTGAGCCACTGCGCCTGGCGTGCCTTTTTTTTTTTTAATTTAATTTTTTTTGAGTTGGACTTTTGCTCTTTTTGGCCAGGCTGGAGTGCCATGGTGGGATCTCAGCTCACTGAAACCTCCATCTCCCAGGTTCAAGCAGTCCTCCCTCCTCAGCCACCCGAGTAGCTGGGATTATAGGTGCTTGCCACCCTATTCCCCCTGTGTCTCAATCTTGGCTCAGAAGAAAGAGCATCCAAGCTATTTAGGCCCAAACCCAGTTCCAGGAAAAAATGCAGGAGAGAAAATGTGATCCGGTTACTGCGTTACTGATCATCAACCCATGGATGGTCTTTACCCCAAATCTCTATCACTCAGAGAGAGACCCCCACTCACCCCAAATCTCCATCCCTCAGAGACCCCCACTCACCCCAAATCTCCATCCCTCAGAGATCCACACTCACCCAAATCTCCATCCTTCAGAGAGAGATCCACACTCACCCAAATCTCCATCCCTCAGAGAGAGACCCCCACTCACCCCAAATCTCCATCCCTCAGAGATCCACACTCACCCCAAATCTCTATCCCTCAGAGACCCCCACTCACCCCAAATCTCCATCCTTCAGAGACCCCCACTCACCCCAAATCTCCATCCTTCAGAGACCCCACACTCACCCCAAATCTCTATCCCTCAGAGATCCACAGTCACCCCAAATCTCCATCCCTCAGAGGCCTTCACTCACCCCAAATCTCCACCGTGCCCCAGAGACCGCACTCAGCCGGCGAGCTCCGAGGCTGGGGCCATGGCTGACTGCTCACTGGTCCCAGGCAATTCAGGGATCTTTATGGATGTCTTGTCTTTTTTTTTTTTTTTTTTTTTTTGAGATGGAGTCTCCCTTTGTCACCAGGCTGGAGTGCAATGGTGCAATCTTGGCTCACTGTAACCTCCACCTTCCAGGTTCAAGCGATTCTTCTGCCTCAGCCTCTGGAGTATATGGGATTACAGGCACACGCCAGCACGCCTGGCTAATTTTTGTATTTTTAGTAGAGACAGGGTTTCTCCACGTTGCTCCGGCTGGTCTCAAACTCCCGACCTCAAGTGATCTGCCCGCCTCGGCCTCCCAAAGGGCTGGGATTGCAGGCCTGAGCCACTGTGCCCAGCCGAGAATGCAACCTTTTGTGTCTTAGCTACCCATGAGCTGGAAGCCCCCACTTCCAGTTTTACCCCTGCCTTTCTGGACAGAAGCAATCTGCATCTTACACATGTTGATCAAGGTCTCGTGTCTCCCTAAAATGTATAAAACCAAGGGGTGCCCCTACGCCTATCTATCTATCATCTATCTATCTATCTATCATCTATCTATCTATCTATCTATCATCTATCTATGTATCTATCATCTATCTATCTAATCTATCTATCTATCTATCATCTATCTATCTATCATCTATCTATCTATCTTCATCTATCATCTATCTATCTATCTATCATCTATCTATCTATCATCTATCTATCTATCATCTATCTATCTATCTATCATCTATCTATCTATCATCTATCTATCTATCTATCTATCATCTATCTATCTATCATCTATCTATCTATCTATCTATCATCTATCTATCTATCTATCTCTATCTATCATCTATCTATCTATCATCTATCTATCATCTATCTATCTATCTATCTATCATCTATCTATCTATCTATCTATCATCTATCTATCTATCTATCATCTATCTATCTAATCTATCTATCTATCTATCTATCTATCTATCTATCTATCATCTATCTATCTATCTATCATCTATCTATCTATCTATCTATCATCTATCTATCTATCAACTATCTATCTAATCTATCTATCTATTATCTATATCTATCTATCTATCTATCTATCTATCTATCTATCATCTATCTATCTATCTAATCTATCTATCTATCCATCTATCTTATCTATCTATCATCTATCTATCTAATCAATCAATCTATTTAATGTATCTATCTAATCTATCTAATCTATCTATCTATCTATCTATCTATCTATCTATCATCTATCTATCCATCCATCCATCCATCCAAGACAGAGTCTCGCTCTGTTGCCCAGGCTGGAGTGCAGTGGCACGATCTCAGCTCACTGCAAGCTCTGCCTCCCGGGTTCACGCCATTCTCCTGCCTCAGCCTCCCGAGTAGCTGGGATTACAGGCCACCATGCCCGGCTAATTTTTTGTGTTTTTAGTAGAGACGGGGTTTCACTATGTTAGCCAGGCTGGTCTCAAACTCCTGATCTCAGGTGATCTGCCCTCCTCGGCCTTCCAAAGTGCTGGGACTACAGGCACACGCCAGCACGCCTGGATAATTTTTGTATTTTTAATAGGCGCGGGTTGTTGCCATGTTGGTCAGGCTGGTCTCAAACTCCTGATCTCAGGTGATCCTGCCTCGGCCTCCCAAAGTGCTGGGATCACAGGTGTGAGTCACTGTGCCCGGCCAGAGTTTGACTCTTTTTTTCCTGACAACACCCAGCACCAGAGGACAACTCCGGAGGCTTCCCTGTCACATCCGTGCATCAGCGCCGTGAGTGGGTGGGAATATTCCTAGAAGATACTCCTGTCATCATGGAAGGCCAGACCCCGGTGAGCCAGGCCTGGCCGTGACGTTGAAACCCATGGGCCACACGCAAATCAACTGCAGGTCAACTTCCCCGTCTCAGCTCCCCAAAAACCCACCTCTGCCCCGGGGCCGCCCAGCATACGGGGAACTTAGGCAGAGGGGAAGTGAGAGTGGAGAGAAACTGCAGCTAAATGGAGCCGAAATGTCTCATTTTGGCAAATTTTCCAAAGCCCGTGATCCTGTGAAGTTAGGCTCTTCCCAGACTGCAAGATGAGCCGGCCTCCTGGGTAATTCACCTGTCTCTTACTTTTGTGATTTTTAAAATTTTTAAAAATTTTTAAAATTCATTTATTTTTATTTTTTGAGACGGAGTCTCGCTCTGTTGCCCAGGCTGGAGTGCAGTGGCGCGATCTCAGCTCACTGCAAGCTCTGCCTCCCGGGTTCACACCATTCTCCTGCCTCAGCCTCCCGAGTAGCTGGGACTACAGGCGCCTGCCACCACGCCTGGCTAATTTTTTGTATTTTTTAGTAGAGCGGGGTTTCACTGTTAGCCAGGATGGTCTCGATCTCCTGACCTCTGATCCACCTGCCTCGGCCTCCCAAAGTGCTGGGATCACAGTTGTGAGCCACCGCGCCTGGCCTGATTTTTGTACTTTTAAGAGACAGGTTGTTGCCATGTTGTCCAGGCTGGTCTCAAACTCCTGATCTCAGGTGATCCGCCCGCCTCGGCCTCCCAAAGTGCTGGGATCACAGGTGTGAGTCACTGTGCCCGGCCAGAGTTTGACTCTTTTTTTCCTGACAACACCCAGCACCAGAGGACAACTCCGGAGGCTTCCCTGTCACATCCGTGCATCAGCGCCGTGAGTGGGTGGGAATATTCCTAGAAGATACTCCTGTCATCATGGAAGGCCAGACCCCGGTGAGCCAGGCCTGGCCGTGACGTTGAAACCCATGGGCCACACGCAAATCAACTGCAGGTCAACTTCCCCGTCTCAGCTCCCCAAAAACCCACCTCTGCCCCGGGGCCGCCCAGCATACGGGGAACTTAGGCAGAGGGGAAGTGAGAGTGGAGAGAAACTGCAGCTAAATGGAGCGAAATGTCTCATTTTGGCAAATTTTCCAAAGCCCGGTGATCCTGTGAAGTTAGGCTCTTCCCAGACTGCAAGATGAGCCGGCCTCCTGGGTAATTCACCTGTCTCTTACTTTTGTGATTTTTAAAATTTTTAAAAATTTTTAAAATTCATTTATTTTTATTTTTTGAGACGGAGTCTCGCTCTGTCGCCCAGGCTGGAGTGCAGTGGCACGATCTCAGCTCACTGCAAGCTCTGCCTCCCGGGTTCACACCATTCTCCTGCCTCAGCCTCTGCAGTAGCTGGGATTACAGGCACCTGCCACCATGCCCGGCTAATTTTTGTATTTTTAGTAGAGACGGGTTTCACCAGTTGGCCGGGTGGGTCTCGATCTCCTGACCTCGTGATCCACCCGCCTCGGCCTCCCAAAGTGCTGGGATGACTGGCGTGAGCCACCACACCTGTCCGAATATTTTTTTTTCATTTTTGAGGATGAGTGGGTTTTTCATTGCTGTGTGTGACCCAGAAAATCTGAGACAGGTCTCAGAAAATTTATTTTATTTATTTATTCATTCATTTATTTTAATTTTTTTTTGAGACAGAGCTTCTCTCTGTTGCCCAGGCTGCAGTACAACGTGTGATCTTGGCTCACTGCAACCTCTGCCTCTCAGGTTCAAGCGATTGTCCCGTCTCAGTCTCCCGAGTAGCTGGGACTACAGGCGCCCGCCACCACGCCTGGTTAATTTTTTTATTGTTTTGTTTTGAGAAGCAGTCTTGCTCTGTCACCCAGGCTGGAGTGCAGTGGTGCGATCTCGGCCCACTGCACCTCCACCTCCTGGGTTCAAGTGATTCTCTTGCCTCAGCCTCTGCAGTAGCTGGGATTACAGGCGCCCACCACTACACCTGGCTAATTTTTGTATTTTTTTTTTTTTGAGATGGAGTTTTACTCTTGTCACCCAGGTTGGAGTGCAGTGGTGTGATCTCGGCTCACTGCACCTCCACCTCCTGGGTTCAAGTGATTCTCCTGTCTCAGCCTCCCAAGCAGCTCGGATTACAGGCACCTGCCACCATGCCTGGTTAATTTTTTTTATTGTTTTGTTTTGAGGCAGAGTCTAACTCTGTTACCCAGGCTGGAGTGCAGTGGTATGATCTCGGCTCACTGCAACCTCTGCCTCCGGGTTCAAGCAATTCTCCTGTCTCAGCCTCCTGGATAGCTGGGATTACAGGCACCTGCCACCATGCCTGGTTAATTTTTTTATTGTTTTGTTTTGAGAAGCAGTCTTGCTCTGTCAGCCCAGGCTGGAGGCTGCAGTGGTGTGATCTCGGCTCACTGCACCCTCCACCTCCTGGGTTCAAGTGATTCTCCTGTCTCAGCCTCCTGGATCAGCTGGGATTACAGGCACCTGCCACCATGCCTGGTTAATTTTTTATTGTTTTGTTTTGAGAAGCAGTCTTGCTCTGTCACCCAGGCTGGAGTGCAGTGGTGTGATCTCGGCTCACTGCAACCTCTGCCTCGGGTTCAAGCAATTCTCCTGCCTCAGCCTCTGCAGTAGCTGGGATTACAGGCACCTGCCACCATGCCTGGTTAATTTTTTTTGAGATGGAGTTTTACTCTTGTCACCCAGGCTGGAGTGCAGTGGTGTGATCTCGGCTCACTGCAACCTCTGCCTCGGGTTCAAGCAATTCTCCTGTCTCAGCCTCCTGGATAGCTGGGATTACAGGCACCTGCCACCATGCCTGGTTAATTTTTTATTGTTTTGTTTTGAGAAGCAGTCTTGCTCTGTCACCCAGGCTGGAGTGCAGTGGTGTGATCTCGGCTCACTGCACTCCAGCCTGGTGACAGAATGAGACTCCGTCTAAAAAAAAGAAAAAGAAAAAAAGAAAAAATATGGAACGCTTCACGAATTTGCGTGTCATCCTTGTACAGGGGCTGTGCTCTCCCCTCTCCCACTGACTGGTCCCCAAGTTCTATAGTTCCCATCTTTGTTTTTAAACTGTTTTTTTGTTTGTTTGTTTGTTTTGAGAAGCAGTCTTGCTCTGTCGCCCAGGCTGGAGTCAGTGGCATGGTCTCGGCTCACTGCAACCTCTGCCTCCCGGGTTCAAGGGTTCAAGCAATTCTCCTGCCTCAGCCTCTGCAGTAGCTGGGATTACAGGCGCCTGCCACCACACCTGGCTAATTTTTTATGTTTTTAGTAGAGACGGGGTTTCACCAGGTTGGCCAGGCTGGTCTCCAACTCCTGACCTCAGGTGATCTGTCCATCTCAGCTTCGCTAACTGCTGGGATGACAGGCGTGAGCCACCGTACTTGGCGTATTTTATTTTTTGAGATGGAGTTTTACTCTTGTCACCCAGGCTGGAGTGAGTGCAGTGGTGTGATCTCGGCTCACTGCACCCTCCACCTCCTGGGTTCAAGTGATTCTCCTGTCTCAGCCTCCCAAGCAGCTCGGATTACAGGCACCTGCCACCATGCCTGGTTAATTTTTTTTATTGTTTTGTTTTGAGTCAGCAGTCTTGCTCTGTTACCCAGGCTGTAGTGCAGTGGTATGATCTCGGCTCACTGCAACCTCTGCCTCCGGGTTCAAGCAATTCTCCTGTCTCAGCCTCCTGGATAGCTGGGATTACAGGCACCTGCCACCACACCTGGCTAATTTTTGTATTTTTAGTAGAGACGGGGTTTCACCATGCTGACCAAGCTGGTCTCGAACTCCTGACCTCAGGTGATCCGCCCGCCTCGGCCTCCCAAAGTGCTGGGATTACAGGCGTGAGCCACCGCGCCCTGGCCGCAGGTCTCAGTTAATTTAGAAAGTTTATTTTGCCAAGGTTGAGGACGTGAAGATTCGTCCCTGTGACGCAGCCTCAGAAGGTCCTGATGACATGTGCCGAGGGTGGTCCGGGTGCAGCTCGGTTTCATACATTTTAGGGAGATGCGAAATATCCATCAATATGGGTGAGATAAACATTGGTTCAGTGTAGAAAGGCGGGGATAAGGCCGGGCGTGGTGGCTCATGCCTGTAATCCCAGCACTTTGGGAGGGCGAGGCATGTGGATCACCTGAGGTCAGCGTGGCCAACATGGTGAAACCCCGTCTCTCCTAAAAATACAAATATTAGCTGGGCATGGTGGCAGGTGCCTGTGGTCCCAGCTACCCCAGAGGCTGAGGCAGGAGAATGGTGTGAACCCGGGACGCGGAGGTTGCAGTGAGCCGAGATGGCGCCACTGCACTCCAGCCTGGTGACAGAATGAGACTCCGTCTAAAAAAAAGAAAAAGAAAAAAGAAAAAAAGAAAAAATATGGAACGCCTACCACTCCCATGCACAGTCCCTGTTAGGGCTGTGCTCTCCCCTCTCCCACTGACTGGTCCCCAAGTTCTATAGTTCCCATCTTTGTTTTTAAACTGTTTTTTTGTTTGTTTGTTTGTTTTGAGAAGCAGTCTTGCTCTGTCACCCAGGCTGGAGTGCAGTGGCGTAATCTCGTTTCACTGCAACCTCCGCCTCCTGGGTTTAAGCGATTCTCCTGCCTCAGCCTCCCGGAGTGCTGGGATAACAGGTGCCTGACACCACCATGCCTGGCTAATTTTTGTATTTTTAGTAGAGACGGGGTTTCACCATGTTGGCTAGGCTGGTCTTGAACTCCTGACCTCAGGTGATCCAGCCGCCTCGGCCTCCCAAACTGCCGGGGTTACAGGCGTGAGCCACCGCCCGGGCCTCAGGTCTCAGTTAATTTAGAAAGTTTATTTTGCCAAGGTGGAGGGGCAGTGAGCTTCGTCCCTGTGGCCGCAGCCTCAGAAGGTCCTGATGACGTAATCGCGAGGTGAGATCGAGGTGCAGCTTCGGTTTCATACATTTTAGGGAGATCGCGAGAAATATCCATCAATATGGGTGAGATAAACATTGGTTCAGTGTAGAAAGGCGGGGATAAGGCCGGGCGTGGTGGCTCACGCCTGTAATCCCAGCACTTTGGGAGGCTGAAGGGGGCGGATCACATGGTCAGGAGATCGACACCATCCTGGCTAACACGGTGAAACCCCGTCTCTCCTAAAAATACAAATATTAGCTGGGCATGGTGGCAGGTGCCTGTGGTCCCAGCTACCCCAGAGGCTGAGGCAGGAGAATGGTGTGAACCCGGGATCTGAGGCTGCAGTGAGCCGAGGCTTCACTGCACTCCAGCCTGGTGACAGAATGAGACTCCGTCTAAAAAAAAGAAAAAAGAAAAAAGAAAAAAGAAAAAAGAAAAAATATGGAACGCTTCACGAATTTGCGTGTCATCCTTGTACAGGGGCTGTGCTCTCCCCTCTCCCACTGACTGGTCCCCAAGTTCTATAGTTCCCATCTTTGTTTTTAAACTGTTTTTTTGTTTGTTTGTTTGTTTTGAGAAGCAGTCTTGCTCTGTCACCCAGGCTGGAGTGCAGTGGTGTGATCTCGGCTCACTGCAACCTCCACCTCCCAGGTTCCAGTGATTCTCCTGCCTCAGCCTCCCAGAGTGCTGGGATAACAGGTGCCTGACACCACCATGCCTGGCTAATTTTTGTATTTTTAGTAGAGATGGGGTCTCACCACGTTGGCTGGGCGGTCTTGAACTTTCTGACCTTAGTGATTACCTCGGCCTCCCAAAGTGCTGGGATTGCAGGCGTGAGCCACCGCGCCTGGCCTATAGTTCACATCTTTATGTCCATGGGTGCTCAATCCTTAGCTCCCACTTATAAGTGTGAACACATGGCATTTTGTTTCCTGTTTCTGTGCTAATTTGCTTAGGATAATGACCTCCAGTTCCATCTGTGTTACTGCAAAGGCTGTGACGTCATGCTTTTTCTTGGCTGTGTAGTAGTCCATGGTGTTGCTGATGAAAAGACTCAAATAGAGCTGGGTTCGGTGGCTCTCACGCCTGTAATCCCAGCACTTTGGGAGGGCGAGGCACGTAGATCACCTGAGGTCAGCGTGACCAACATGGTGAAACCCCATCTCTACTAAAAACACAAAAGTTAGCTGGGCGTGGTGGCGGGTGCCTATAATCCCTGTGACTCGGGAGGCTGAGGCGGGAGGATTGCTTGAACCCGGGAGGTGGATGTTACAGTGAGCTGAGATCGTGCCACTGCACTCCAGCCTGGGCAACAGAGTGAGACAACATCTCAAAAAATAAAATAACATAGGCCATCTACTCTTCCCTCCCTCCCTCCACCCACTCATCTAACCATTCATGTATCAATTTATTTATTTATTATTATTATTTTTGAGATGGATTCTTGCTCTGTCACCAGGCTGGAGTTCAATGGCGCCATCTCGGCTCACTGCAACCTCCACCTCCCAGGTTCCAGTGATTCTCCTGCCTCAGCCTCCCGAGAAGCTGGGATAACAGGTGCCTGACACCACCATGCCTGGCTAATTTTTCTATTTTTAGTGGAGACAGGGTTTCACCATGTTGGTCTCAAACTCCTGACCTCCGGTGATCCTCCCGCCTCAGTCTCCCAAAGTGCTGGGATTACAGGCGTGTGCCACCACGCCCGGCTAATTTTTGTATTTTTAGCAGAGATGGGGTTTCACCATGTTGGCCAGGCTGGTCTTGAACTCCTGACGTCAGGGGATCCTCCCGCCTCGGCCTCCCAGAGTGCTGGGATAACAGGCGTGAGCCACCGCGCCCGGCCCTCTACAGTCTTAAACTGGGGCACCATCTATCCAGCATGCTACCATCACAGCGTTTATGGTGTTACGAGGAGAATGACTACAATCTGAGTCCCTTGGTCTGGTAAGCTGGTCAGCGGCAAAGGTGAACTCTGCGTTTTTTTGGAGACAGATGAGCTATGAAGTCTTTGGATGTCCAGCCCAGCCTGGGTGCAGAGTATATCACAGAACACTGACCACACAATTGCACGCTCATCCACGAGTCTCATCATTTAGTACAGAGCAAGACTCCTGGGCTGAGAAAGTTAGCATGTCAGAGTTATTTATTTATTTTTATTTTTTTGAGACAGAGTCTCGCTCTGTCGCCAAGGCTGGAGTGCAATCGCGTGATCTTGGCTAGCTGCAACCACTGCCTCCTGGGTTCAAGCGATTCTCCCCACCTCAGCCTCCCGAGTAGCTGGGATTGCAGGTGCCCACCACCACACCCGGCTAATTTTTGTATTTTTTTTTTTTTTAGTAGAGACAGGGTTTCGCCATGTTGGCCAGGCTGCTCTGTGATACGCTTTCAGGAAAAGCTCAGGCCAGGTGCAGTGGCTCACGCCTATAATCCCAGCACTTTGGGAGGTCAAGGCAGGTGGATCACCTGAGTCCAGGGGTTCGAGACCAGCCTGGTCAACATGGTGAAACTCCGTCTCTACGAAAAATACAAAAATCAGCAGGGTGTGTGGCATGCATCTGTAATCCCAGCTACTAGGGAGGTTGAGGCAAGAGGATTGCTTAAGCCCAGGTGTTTGAGGCTGTGGTGGAGTCCTGATTGCACCACAACGCTCCTGCGTGGGTACCAGATGGAGACCCTGTCTCAAAGAAAAGGAAAGGAAGGAGGGAGGGAGGGAGGAGGAGGAGGAGGAGGAGGAGGAGGAGGAGGAGGAGGAGGAGGAGGAGGAGGAGGGAAAGGGGGAGGAGGGAGGGAGGAGGGAGGGAGGAGGAGGAGGAGGGAGGGAGGGGAGGGAGGGGAGGGGAGGAGGAGGAGGGAGGGAGGGAGGAGGGAGGGAGGGGAGGAGGAGGAGGAGGAGGGGAGAGGAGTGAGAAGGAAGGAGGAAGAAGGGATCGTCTATATCTATCTATCTCCCTATCTATAGGAAATGAATCGAAGATAAAGAAAGTCGGAAGAATCGAAGAATGAATCGCAAACGCCCGGCGCAGGCGCGGTACGCCGACTGGATCGACAGCACCGGATCAGATCAAATCTTGCCACCACGCCTGGCTAATTTTTGTATTTTTAGTAGAGATGGTGTTTCACCATGTTGGCCAGCACGCCTCATCTCCTGACCTCATGATCTGTCTGCCTCAGCCTCCCAAAGTGCTGGGATGACAGACGTGAGCCACCGTGCCCGGTCAAATCTCTGTCCTTTTAAACCAGTGTCTCATTCTTAGGACGAAAGTGCCAGCTTCATGTTGTAAGTTTCTAGCTCTTTTTAGAATTGCCTTGCTGGGCGCTGTGGCTCACACCTGTAATCCCAGCACTTTGGGAGGCCGAGGTGGGTGGATCATGAGGTCAGGAGATCGAGACCATCCTGGCTAACACAGTGAAACCCCGTCTCTACTAAAAATACAAAAAAAAAAAACAACCCGAGCGTGAGTAACGGAAGTACTGTAGTCCCAACACTGAACTGAGCAGGCTCCTTGAACCTGGGAGGTGGAGGTTGCAGTGAGCCAAGATCGTGCCATTGTACTCCAGCCTGGGCGACAGAGTGAGAGTCTGTCTCAAATAAAATAAAATAGGCCGGGCGTGGTGGCTCACACCTGTAATCCCAGCACTTTGGGAGGCCGAGGCGGGCGGATCACAAGGTCAGGAGATCGAGACCATCCTGACTAACATGGTGAAACCCCATATCTACTAAAAATACAAAAAATTAGCTGGGTGTGGTGGTGGGTGCCTGTAATCCCAGCTATTCAGGAGGCTGAGGCAGGGGAATCGCTTGAATCCAGGAGGCGGAGGTTGCAGTGAGCCGAGATAGCGGCACTGCACTCCAGCCTGGGTGACAGAGAGAGACTCCATCTCACAAAGAAAAATAAATTAAAAAATTAAAAAGAAAAATTAAATTAAATTAAATTAAAATTAATTAAAAATTAAATTAAAAAAATAAAAAATAGAGTTTCCTCACCGTGAACTTCATGCGTCTCTCTGTGTCTAGGAGAAGGAGTACAGATTCAGATCATCTACTTCAATTTAGAAACCGTACAGGTGACATGGAATGCCAGCAAATACTCCAGGACCAACCTGACTTTCCACTACAGGTAACCGGCCCCCAGAAAGCAAACCCCACGCCCGGGGCTCAAAATCGCTCCTCTGAGCCGTCAGCGATTGGAAATGCTAGAGAACAAAAGTGTAAAACATCAGACTGTGCAAGCCGGAATGTTCGTTCTGTGAAACCCTCAGCCCTCACCACAACCACAATCTCATTGCCCCAAACCTTCCTGCCAAGGGATGGCTGACTCACTCTCAAAATCACCTTCATTCTTTTTTTTGCTTGTTTTTATTTTGAGTCGAAGTCTCACTCCGTTGCCAGGCTGGAGTGCAGTGGAACAATCTCGGCTCACTGCAACCTCTGCCTCCCGGATTCCAGCGATTCTCCTGCCTCAGCCTCCCGAGTAGCTGGGATTACAGGCACCTGCCACCACGCCCGGCTAATTTTTGTATTTTTAGTAGAGATGGTGTTTCACCATGTTGGCCAGGCCGATTTCAAACGCCTGACCTCATGTGATCCACCTGCCTCGGCCTCCCAAAGTGCTGGGATGACAGGCATGAGTCAACGGCATCACGCCTAGACTAGAAAATGTAGAAAATCACCTAGATTCTTCACGGGAGATTAACAAAGAGCTTTCTTCACCCAGAGCTCTGGGTGAACTTGAAATCTTATCTGCTAGGCAGCCGGGGAGGGAAAGACTCAGTCTCTGAAACATTTCACAGCCTTACCCGGGGCTACCTCCAACCCTGCTCTCCCTGATGTGACTTTATTTTTATTTTTACTTTGGCTTAGTTAGACACCCAGAAGTATGCATGCGAACATTGCAGGAAGGGTTTTTCCAATAAATTTAGTCATGGGTGGTTGATTCTCAGTTTGATAACAAAAGAGATAAACGGCAAAGCGTACAGAACAGGGAAATTTTAAAATGAAGTTATTTGGAAAATAAGACTCACCACTGGGAGACCGAGGTGGGTGGATCATCTGAGGTCAGGAGTTCCAGACCAGCCTGGCCAACATGGTGAAACCGCGTCTCTACTAAAAATACAAAAGTTAGCCGGGCGTGGCGGCAGGTGCCTGTAATCCCAGCTACTCAGGAGGCTGAGGCAGGAGAATCGCTTGAACCTGGGAGAGGGAGTTCGCAGTGAGCCGAGATTGCGCCACTGCACTCCAGCCTGGCCGACAGAGCGAGACTGTCTCAAAAAAAAAAAAAAAACAAAAAAAAAACAAACAAGAAAAACGAAAACAAAAAACTCTCACAAAAAGAAAAAAAAAAAGTGCTGGATTTCGCACGTGGTTACAGAGTTCAGCTCAGTTTCTTCCTTGTAAAAGGGGCAGTTCTTGAGGGGCCACAGTGGCTCATGCCTGTTATCGCAGCACTTTGGGAGGCTGAGGTGGGCGGATCACCTGAGGTCAGGAGTTCAAGACCAGCCTGGCCAACATGGTGAAACCCCGTCTCTACTAAAATACAAAAATTAGTCGGGCGTGGCGGCAGGTGCCTGTAGTCCCAGCTACTCGGGAGGGTGAGGCAGGAGAATTGCTTGAACCCGGGAGGCGGAGGTTGCAGTGAGCTGAGATTGCACCACCGCCCTCCAGCCTGGGTGACAGAGTGAGACTCCATCTCAAAAAAAAAAAAAAGAATAGATTGAAATAGAGATTTCTGAGAAACAGCACTGGATGAAGGCCTCAACCCTGCTTTGGGACTTGGTGACCATTGTTTGTGTCCATTTTCAATTGAGTTCAAATTTAATATTTAACTTTTCCTCCACAGAGCTGTGAAGACCTTTTGACATTTTCTTCAACTGAAAAAAAATCGCATAAAATGAGTGTTTGGAGGCTAGACACGGCGCCCCCACGCGCTTCCCAAAAACTCCATGAATTTAAGACCTGCTGAGCTCTGGGGGTTGAGAGACTCCTTCCAAGTCTGAAGTTAAAATCACTTTTTACCAAGTTCTTACAGGCAAAGTCCACTTAGACACACATACTCACGTATTCATGTTATTAAAAAAAAAAATCGTGGCTTTTGCAAGGAACAGTTAAATTTTACAAGCGAGCGAGCTATTTTCTATTCTGTTCTTGGCCGAGCCTTACTTCTGGACCCTCTGTTGATCTTGCCCGGGCTGGTGAAGTCACGCACGCTTTGCAGATTCCTCCTCCTCGTTGCCCTGGCTCCGTGCCTGGCTTTTGCAACTGGGTGGTCGTGACCTGTAATGCTGGAAACACCAGCTTCAAAAAAAAAAAAAAAAAAACCTTAGTCGTACAGGGGACGTTGAGAACCTTTTAATTTCTGCATCGTTAGTGTGTATGCGTTTGTATCAGAAAGCCCTTGGAGGGAAAGGGTCGTAAACGTGCCTAGGAAGATTGCGTTTTTCCTACAGCCAAGGCCATTTCATGCTCACCCACGTCTCAGGAATTCTGTGGAAATTACAGACATCTCTGGATTTCCTCAAACATAAAACGTGGAGGGTGTTGACGGATGACCTACCTCAGTGGCCTTCAGCTATTTTTCTGTGATATAATAATAATTATTAATAATAATATAATATATAATAATATAATAATAATATATAATATATAATTACATATAATAATATAATATAATTATCATATATAATTATATATTATATATTATATTATATAATATATAATAATACATAATATATATTATATAATATATAATATATAATAATACATAATATATAATATATAACTATATATAATAATATAATATAACTATAATATATAATATATAATTATATATAATATAATTATTATAGATAATAGGAATGTATAGCAATGTATACCATATAATTATAGATAACAGGAACGTATTGCAATGTATACCATACAATTATAGAGAATAGGAACGTATTACAAAGTATACCATATAATTATAGATATAGGAACGTATTGCAATGTATACCATATAATTATAGATAATAGGAGCGTTATTGCAATGTATACCATATAATTATATATTATATATTATAATATATAATATATAATATATACCACATAATTATAGATAATATACCATATAATTATAGATAATAGGAATGTATAGCAATATATACCACATAATTATAGATAATATACCATACAATTATAGATAATAGGAACGTATAGCAATATATACCACATAATTATAGATAATATACCATATAATTATAGATAATAGGAGCGTATAACAATGTATACCATATAATCAGGACGCAGAGTTAAATTCTGCAACAGCCAGCATCCTAACGCCTGGTTGCCTGCACCCGCCAGCCGTTGCAAATGCTCACAGAAGGTCTGAAAACACGAAATTCTAAAAGAAGTGTTGCTTTTGTTTGACAACCAGACAGGCCAGTGATTTAGAGCCGGACCCGGCCGCTTGCTCCTGGTCAACCCTCTCGGAGCAGGGAGGTGACGGCACAAATGTCGCGCACAAATGTTGCCCAGGCTCTGAGAATCTGAAAACGCCTTTTGCTTTTTGCAGTTCACGGGGAGTGTCCATCAGAACTTCCACCCCGGGCAGATGCCAGTTCCAGGTAAATGCATTTAGGTGGTTTATTATTCCAATTAATTTAATTAGGGTTTAATTTTATTTAAATTTAAGATAATTAAATTTATTAATTAATTTAATTATTGAGGTAACTAAATTAAATTATTAAATATAAATTAATAAATAATTAAATTTATTAATTTATACTAAATAAATCAATATAAATAATTATAAATTATAAATTATTAAATATAAATTAAATAATTAAATAATCAAATACCAAATAAATATTTATAAATATTAATTAAATAAATATTAAATTAATTAACTGATAATTAATAAATAAAATAATACTAAATAATTAAATAATAAATATTAAATAATAAAATATTTTATTTAATTATAAATGATTATATAATAAAATAGTTTATTAATTAAATTACTTTATTAATTAAAATTAATTAATAAAGTAAATAAAGTATTTAAAAAATTAATTAAATTTATTAATTAATTTAATTAGGATGATTCCTACATCTCGTACACGTGTTTTTAAGAAACGCCACACACTAGGAATTTAGTGATTCCTAAATGTCTTGCAGGCCTTCTCGGAGGAAGTGCTGTTTTTCTTTAAAAATGGAAACCCTATTTTATCTGTCAGTAAGCAGTCCACACGTCGTATTTTTTTCTTTCATTCGCTGTGAAACATGAGGCATTTTTGCTTCCTCCCAACCCCCTTTCTTCGGAAGACAGGGGTTCCTGCTGTCTGTAGCTGAACGTTGTAGCTGAACGTTGCTTGGGGCCAGCGAGATTTAAGCAGTGGTTTTGTGCAAAGCGTTGGAGCCTGGCTTATGAAGGCTGCTTACAGAATTACGGATAACGCCGTTACACATGGGACTTTCCACTCTTGCAGCTTGCCAGAGTCAGACAGCTATTTGTTCTCTGACAAGAAAGCCTTATTTAAAATAAAATAGGACCCACGATTGCACTGCTGGGCAAAACTTCGTGAGAAATTAAAACTGATAAAAATATGTACATAAATATTCTCAGAATGAAGCTCTGATTTTCTTTTTTTTTTTTTTTTTTTGAGACGGGATTTTGTTCCTGTCGCCCAGGCTGGAGTGCAATGGTGCAATCTGGGCTCACTGCAACCTCCACCTCCCAGGTTCAAGCGATTCCTCTGCCTCAGCCTCCTAAGTAGCTGGGATTACAGGCATGCACCACCACACCTGGCTAATTTTTGTATTTTTAGTAGAGATGGGGTTTCACCATGTTGGCCAGGCTGGTCTCGAACTCCTGACCTCAGGTGATCCACCCGCCTCAACCTCCCAAAGTGTTGGGATGACAGGCGTGAGCCACCGTGCCCAGCCTTTTTTTTTAGACAGAGTTTCACTCTTGTTGCCCAGGCTGGAGTGCACTGCTGGTGCGATCTTGGCTCACTGTAACTTTTACCTCCCGGGTTCAAGCAATTGTCCTGCCTCAGCCTCCCGAGTAGCTGCGATTACAGGCATGCACCACCACACCTGGCTAATTTTTATATTTTTAGTAGAGACAGGGTTTCACCATATTGGTCAGGTTGGTCTCAAACTCTTGACCTCAGGTGATCTGCCTGCTTCAGCCTCACAAAGTGCTCGTATTACAGGCATGAGCCACTGCACCTGGCCCTGTTTTTTTGTTTTTTTTGAGACAGAATTTCACTCTTGTTGCCCAGGCTGGAGTGCAGTGGTGCAATCTGGGCTCACGGCAACCTCTACCTCCCAGGTCCAAGCGATTCTCCTGCCTCAGCCTCCCTGGTAGCTGGGATTACAGGTGCCCGCCGCCACACCCGGCTAATTTTTGTATTTTTAGTAGAGACAGGGTTTCACCATATTGGCCAGGCTGGTCTCAAACTCCTGACCTCAGGTGATCTGCCTGCTTCAGCCTCACAAAGTGCTGAGATTACAGGCATGAGCCACTGCAGCTGGCCCTGTTTTTTTGGGGGTTTTTTTTTGGTTTTTTTTTTGAGACAGTTTCACTCTTGTTGCCCAGGCGGGAGTGCAGTGGTGCAATCTGGGCTCACGGCAACCTCCACCTCCCAGGTTCAAGTGATTCTCCCACCTCAGCCTCCCGAGTAGCTGGGATTGCAGGCACCCGCCACCACACTCGGCTAATTTTTTTTGTATTTTTAGTAGAGACGGGGTTTCACCGTGTTAGCCAGGATGGTCTCGATCTCCTGACCTCGTGATCCGCCCGCCTCGGCCTCCGAAAGTGCTGGGATTACAGGCGTGAGCCACCGCGCCCGGCCACCGGGGAGTCTCTTTATGCTTGTCTGTAAAACTGGTCTGTGACCTTTCAGAAAATCCTTCGGTTTTACTTGTAACTTGCTTTGTTTCACAAACCGGGTAGACGGTGAAGGCTCCTCAAATCGCCACTTGGTGGCAGCCAATACCTACAACTTCTAGTGTTGCTTTTTATTTTTATCTCTTTTTGAGATGGAGTTTTGCTCTTGTCACCCAGGCTGGGGTGCAGTGGTGCAATCTCGGCTCACTGCAACCTCTGCCTCCCGGGTTCAAGCGATTCTCCTACCTCAGCCTCCTGAGTAGCTGGGATGACAGGCACCTGCCACCACACCTGGCTGACTTTTGTATTTTTAGTAGAGACGGGGTTTCACCATGTTGGCCAGGCTGGTCTTGAACTCCTGACCTCAGGTGATCCGCCTGCCTCGGCCTCCCAAAGTGCTGGGATTACAGGCGTGAGCCACCGTGCCTGGCCCAATTAAGAAAGGTTTGATTTTGTAGGTGGTGGGTCCTGTTGGCCAAAGGCATGGATGCTGCATAGTTGTTTGGTTTCAGAGATTGAAATGGGCACCCTTTTATTGGTGCAAGAGGAGAGTTTCAGAGGCAAGAACCTTCACTGAGGGTTTGTCCTGCACACCGTCTGACCCTTAGGACTTTTTTTTCAGGCTTGGCATGGGGGGTCACGCCTGTAATCCCAGCACTTTGGGAGGCCAAGGCGGGTGGATCACGAGGTCAGGAGATCGAGACCAGCCTGGCCAACATGGTAAAACCCCGACTCTACTAAAAATATAAAAAAATGGGCCAGACGTGGTGGTGGCTCCCACCTGTAATCCCAGCACTTTGGGAGGCTGAGGCAGGAGGATCATGAGGTCAGGAGATTGAGACCACCCTGGCCAACATGGTGAAACTCTGTCTCTACTAAAAATACAAAAAATTAGCTGGGCGTGGCAGTGGGTGCCTGTAATCCCAGCTACTTGGGAGGATGAGACAGGAGAATCAGTTGAACCCATGAGGCGGAGGTTGCAGTGAGCTGAGATCATGCCACTGTACTCCAGCCTGGGCACCAGAGTGAGACTCCGTCTCAAAAAACAAAAACAGAAGTTTTTTTCACTGCTGAAGCAAAATCAGCATTGAGAATTGATCACCATCATTACATCCACTCAACAGAGAACTAGGAGAGGACCAAATGCGATAAAATGACGGAGGGGTCTTTACCTCTGCGTTTGCACTTTAGGGCTTTGGATAATCCAAGCAGATAGCGCCTGTTAAGAATTTTCCAGGAGAGGGAAACTTTGCAATAGGATTAAGCCCCATAAAAATATTATTAAAAATCATGTACAATGAAATGTCCCCTTTTCTTCAGAGTTAAATAATTCAAAGTTTCCTTTTTTTAAACACACACACACACAACACACACACATACACAGAACACAATTATGTACAGATTAACCAAATATTGCATAAATGTCCTGAAATTCAGAGTCTGTTGTAATTTACCTAATACAGGTGAAACTCATTAATACTCAAACTCTACAGGTGGGATTTATGATTATATAATTTCTTAATGCCCTGACTCTTTCCAGTTAAAATGCTGCAGATTTTTTCCTCTTCTTGGGGACACTTGTCGATGGCTTTGGTAAAAGTGATGCGATTGCATTTTTTTTTTTTTTTTTGAGACAGAGTCTCACTCCGTCACCCAGGCTGGAGTGCAGTGGCGCGATCTCGGCTCACTGCAACCTCCGCCTCCCGGGTTCAAGATTCTCCTGCCTCAGCCTCTTGAGTAGCTGTGATAACAGGCACCTGCACCCACGCCTGTATTTTTAGTAGAGACGGGGTTTGACTATGGGGTCGACTGTGCTCGATCTCCTGACCTCGTAATCCTCCCACTTCGGCCTCCCAAAGTGCTGGGATGACCAGTGTAAGCCACCGTGCCCGGCCCGTGATTGTACTTTTAACATCTCGACGTTTCTCAAAGCTTTTCTCTTCCAGCCCATTGGTTTCTGAAGGTTTCCTAAAAAAATCAGCTGGGCGTGGTGGCTGATGCCTGTAATCCCGCTTACTCAGGAGGCTGAAGCAAGAGAATCGCCTGAACCCAGGAGGCAGAGGTGGCAGTGAGCTGAGATCGCACCACTGCACTGCAGCCTGGGTGACGGAGTGAGACCGTGTTTCCGTGGTAGTGCTATAAAAGAAAAAAAAAAAAAAAAAAATAAATAAATAAATAAATAAATAAATAAATAAATAAATAAATAAATAAATAAATAAATAAATAAATAAATAAATAAATAAATAAATAAATAAATAAATAAATAAATAAATAAATAAATAAATAAATAAATAAATAAATAAATAAATAAATAAATAAATAAATAAATAAATAAATAAATAAATAAATAAATAAATAAATAAATAAATAAATAAATAAATAAATAAATAAATAAATAAATAAATAAATAAATAAATAAATAAATAAATAAATGAATTAAACAGGCTGGGCACAGTGGCTCATGCCTGTAATCCCGCTTACTCAGGAGGCTGAAGCAAGAGAATTGCTTGAACCCGGGAGGCGGAGGTTGCAGTGAGCCGAGATCGTGCCACTGCACTCCAGCCTGGGTGACAGAGTGAGACTCCCACTCAAAAAAAAAAAAAAAAAAGAATGTTTACATTGTTATACAACCATCACCACCATTCATGTCCAGAACTTCTTCATCATCACAAATGGAACCTCGGTACCTGTTTTGTTTTTGTTGTTTTTTGAGATGGAGTCTCACTCTGTGGCCCAGGCTGGAGTGCAGTGGCGTGATCTCGGCCCGCTGCAACCTCCGCCTCTTGGGTTCAAGTGATTCTCCTGCCTCAGTCTCCTCAGTAGCTGGGATTACAGGCACCCGCCACCAGGCCAGGCTAATTATTTTTTGTATTTTTAGTAGAGACGGGGTTTCACCATGTTGACCAGGCTGGTCTCGAACTCCTAACCTAGTGATCCACCTGCCTCAGCCTCCCAAAGTGCTGGGATGACAGATGTCAGCCGTCACACCCAGCCTGTACCTGTTTTAAGAAAATAATAATCCTAACAAAATTTATCCAGGAAAAGCAATGTCAATGGAATCATAAGGCCTCAAATACATCCAAAATACGGTCATAATTCTGGGATGGATTCATCTTGTTTTTTTTACAAGAGACATTTAGGATGAAAAATAAAGGTTTAAATGAATTAAACAGGCTGGGCACAGTGGCTCATGCCTGTAATCCCAGCACTTTGGGAGGCCGAGGTGGGTGGATCATGAGGTCAGAAGCTGAGGACCAGCCTGGCCAACATGGTGAAACCCCATCTCTACCAAAAATACAAACATTAACCAGACGTGGTGGCGGGTGCCTGTAGTCCCAGCTACCTGGGAGGCTGAGGCAGAAGAATTGCTTGAACCCGGGAGGCGGAGGTTGCAGTGAGCCGAGATCGTGCCACTGCACTCCAGCCTGGGCCACAGAGCGAGACTCTGTCTAAACAATAAAATAAAATAATGAAATAAAATAAATAAATGAATTAAATACTCTACTTCTCAGTATACATTTATTTATTTATTATTATTATTATTATTATTTTAGATCAAGTTTCAGCGACTCTCCTGCCTCAGCCTCCCGAGTAGCTGGAATTACAGGCACGCGCCACCATGCCCAGCTAATTTTTGTATTTTTAGTAGAGATGGGGTTTCACTATGTTGGCCAGGCTGGTCTCGAACTCCCGACCTCAGGTGATCCACCCTCCTCAGCCTCCCAAAGTGCTGGGATGACAGGCATGAGCCACCGTGCCTGGGCTGGAAGAAACTCTTTATCAAACTCTCCAGAGCCAGTTGGAAACATTGAAGACACACAGGGCAAAAAAGTCAACGTGGCTTTGGAGGTGGAGGCAGAGATCCCTGTGAATCGATTTGGCCAGCTGTGATGGGGAAGGTGTAGCCCTCACCATCTCAAGACAGAGGGGTTCCCTTGTGAACTAGAAATACCATTGGACCCAGCCATCCCATTACTGGGTATATACCCAAAGGACTATAAATCATGCTGCTATAAAGACACAGGCACACGTATATTTATTGCGGCACTATTCACAATAGCAAAGACTTGGAACCAACCCAAATGTCCAACAACGATAGACTGGATTAAGAAAATGTGGCACAGATGCACCATGGAATACTATGCAGCCATAAAAAATGATGAGTTCATGTCCTTTGTAGGGACATGGATGAAGCTGGAAACCATCATTCTCAGTAAACTATCGCAAGGACAAAAAACCAAACACCGCATGTTCTCACTCACAGGTGGGAATTGAACAATGAGAACTCATGGACACAGGAAGGAGAACATCACACACCAGGGACTGTTGTGGGGTAGGGGGAGGGACAGCATTAGGAGATATACCTAATGCTAAATGACAAGTTAATGGGTGCAGCACACCAACATGGCACATGGATACATATGTAACAAACCTGCACGTTGTGCACAGGTACCCTAAAACCTAAAGTATAATTAAAAAAAAAAAGACAGAGGGGTTCCCAGAAGGCAGGATCTCGTGCCCCAGACTCCAAGGCTGCAAGTTCTGAATCCAGGAAAAGTCAAGGCATTGCCAGCGTGAAACGCACCCTCTCCGTCAGCCCCAGTTGGCACAGCCCCCAGAGGCTTGAGAGAGACCAGGGTCTTCCTTCCTCCCTCCTGCCAGCTCCCTCCTTCCTCCTTCCAGCCACAGTGGCGCTTTTGGACTCACTTCCCGCCCCCCACACCTCCTGGAGGTCTGTGGACGCCCTGACAAGCCGCAGCTGTTGCTGCTGTGTGCACCGAGGCAGGACCAGCCAGAAAAGGTCTTTAGCAACGGCCACGGCTCATAATTCATGACCTGACCATCAAGGTGAGAAGCCAGGGACGCATTGGCTAAATAGTCGATTGTTTTGGGGAAAATAAATAAAAGAACTGTTCTGTGGTTACCTCCCCCTGTCCCCCCTACTTTTTTTTTAGAAGCAAGGTTGGAAGAGGGAAGCTTTCTTTTGCGACGTTTGGGTCAGGCTCAGCTTCTGTACAAACCCTGCTAGATGGGCCGTCTGTTAAATGGGAAATTTGCCCACGGACCGTGTGCAGGAGAAAATCGTGATTTCCCAAATGGCATCTGGGTTGCAGACACCAGCTCAGCCCCACTGCAGCTGGAAGGCCGGCCATAATGTGGTGTTTCTGGGTGCAAAATCCTAATTTCAGAAACAGGGAGAAAGAGGTGGGTCTCTCTCTCTCTCTCTCTCTCTCCTCTCTTTCTCATTCTCTCTTTTCTCTCTCTCTCTCTCTTATCTTTCTCCTCTCTTTTCTCTCTCTCTCTCTCTCTCCTCTCTTTCTCATTCTCTCTTTTCTCTCTCTCTCTCTCTTATCTTTCTCCTCTCTTTCTCCTCTCTCTCTCTCCTCTCTCTTCCTCTCTCTCCCTGGGACATAAATGACTACAGGATATTCTGAGTTCCAAAGTATCACCCATGGGTAAAACTCTCAGAGTCAGGGAGACATCAGTGGTGAGAGGTCCTTTCACACCTAAGGTTCTCAGCCAGGGGCGATTCTGCACCCCCAGAGGACACTGGACAATGTCTGGAAATTACCTTTAGTTGTCAGAACTGGGACAGGGGGTGCTCCTGGGGCCTGGTGGGTGAGCCCAGGGATGCTTCTCAGCATCCTACGGTGCACAGGACGGCCCCACCACAGAGTCAGTCATCCAGCCCTAAATGTCAGCAGTGCTGAGGCTCTGTCTCTGCATCTATCTGCCTATTTTTCCTTCCTTCCTTTCTTTCTCTCTCTCTCTTTCTTTCTTTCTTTCTTTCTTTCTTCTTTCTTTCTTTTCTTTCTTTCATGGAGTTTCACTTTCTTCGTCCAGGCTGGAGTGCAGTGGCGCGAGATCTCAGCTCACTGCAAACCTGCCTCCCGGGTTCACGCCATTCTCCTGCCTCAGCCTCCCACGTAGTTGGGACTACAGGCGCCCGCCACCTCACCCGGCTAATTTTTTGTATATTTAGTAGAGACGGGGTTTCACCGTGTTAGCCAGGATGGTCTCGATCTCCTGACCTCGTGATCCCACCTCGGCCTCCCAAAGTGCTGGGATGACGGGCGTGAGCCACCGCGCCCGGCCTGGAGTCATTTATCATTTTTGGTTGCCCTGACTGATGAGTGGGTGGTTTTGGGACCTGGTGGGTGGGGCCCACGGACGCTGCTCACCACCCTCCAGTGCCCAGGATGGCCCCACAGGGAAGAATCCTTCAGCCGCAAATGTCAGCAGTGCTGATGCCGAGAGCCCCTGCTCCAGCTCAGTTTGATCTGAGTACATCTGAGCAACTAGCAATCCTGTCTCTGGGTGAAGTTTCTCTCTGTGTATAAAAAGGTAGTTTTGCACCCAGTCTTTAAAGAAATTTGCTTTAGAATTGAACCTTACTACTAGCAAAAGAATCAAGATTTTTTTTTTTTTTTTTTTTTGTGGCTCTCCACCACTGTCATTTAAAAGCAAGTTCTGGGTTGGGCACGGCAGCTCACACCTGTCATCCCAGCACATTGGGAGGCCGAGGTGGGTGGATCACTTGAGGTCAGGAGTTCGAGACCAGCCTGGCCAACATGGCAAAACCCTGTCTCTACTAAAAATACAAAAATTAGCCGGGCATGGTGGTGAGGTGCCTACATCCCAACTACTGGGAGGAGCTGAGGCTTCGCGGTGACAGGAATCGCACCACTGCACTCCAGCCTGGGCGACACAGTGAGACTCCAATCTCAAAATAAATAAATAAAATAAAATATGGCCGGGCACAGTGGGGGTCCTCACACCTCTAATCCCAGAACTTTGGGAGGCTGAGGCGGGCGGATCACCTGAAGTCAGGAGTTGGAGACCAGCCTGGCCAACATGGTGAAACCCCGTCTCTACTAAAAATACAAAAATTAGCTGGGTGTGGTGGCACACGCCTGTAATCCCAGCTACTCGGAAGGCTGAGACAGGAGAATCACTTGTACCCGGGAGGCAGAGGTTGCAGTGAGCCAAGATTGCACCACTGCATGCCAGCCTGGGTGACAGAGTGAGACTCCATCTCAAAACAAATAAATAAAATAAAACATGGCCGGGCACAGTGGCTCACACCTGTAATCCCAGAACTTTGGGAGTCCAAGGTGAGTGGATCACCCGACGTCAGGAGTTCGAGACCAGCCTGGCCAACGTGGCGAAACCCCATCTCTACTAAAAATACGAAAATTAGCCAGGCATGGTGGCGGGCGCCTGTAATCCCAGCACTTTGGGAGGCTGAGTTGGGTGGATCACTTGAGGTCAGGAGTTCAAGACCAGCCTGGCCAACATGGTAAAACCCCATCTCTACAAAAAATACAAAAAAAATTAGCTGAGCATGGTGGCGTGCACCTGTAATCCCAGCTACCCGGGAGGCTGAGGCCGAAGCATCACTTGAACCCAGGAGGCAGAGCTTGCAGTGAGTCGAGATCGCGCCACTGCACTCCAGCCTGGGCGACAAGAGTAACACTCCGTTTCAGTAAATAAATAAATAATTAATTAATTAATTAAATAAAATACAATAAAATAATAAAAATAAACTAAAAGCACGTTCTGCCTGGCACCACTGCACTCCAGCCTGGACAACAACGTGAAACTCCGTCTCAGAAAAATAAATAAATATTTAAAGTAAATAAATAAAATAAAATAAAATAATAAAAATAAATAAAAGCACGTTCTGCTCGCACCATGCACTCCAGCTGGACAACAGAGCAAAACTCCTCTCAAAAAAATAAATAAATATATACAATAAATAAATAAATAAAATACAATAAAGTAATAAAAATAAACTAAAAGCAGGTTCTGCCCCGCACCGGTTGCCCCAGTGGTCATGTGGATTTCAGAAACTGTCCCGCTGCAGAAGCGTCTTCTATGTCTTTGTGCCCCCATGAAGCCAGTTGCTCACAAATGCAGCCGCTGCTGCCCACAGGAGGGAGGGAAGAATAGGAACGGGCTCGACCTGAAAGAAAACCCCCCTTTGGAAAAGGCTGTTTTTGTGGCACTCAAGATAAGCCCCTGCTGTTTGACTTCCATTGTGAGAAAGCTGACCGGGCTTTGGAACGTGGGAGGAAGGATGGTGGCAGGTATGCAAAGTCCTCACGTTGAAATTCAAGAAGGGAATCTAGAGAAAGAAGCCAGTGCGGACGTTGCTGGGCCCCAGGAAACCAGGAGAGGGTTAGCGTCCACACAGGAATAATAAAAAAGCAGGATCACGTTGCCTCGTAGACCGTGAGGATGAAGGCAGAGAGTCGCAGGCCCCAGAGAGCTGGTGAATGGCGTTATTCAGAGGTGATCCCTCTGGTTAATTCTCTCCTGAAAGCACTGAATAGACGTGAAGTGAGACACAGGAATGGCATTGAAGGGGCGTACGTAAGATGAAGAGAAATGCAGAGTCAGGGCAGGTGCAGCCTGCAGTCTTGGGAGAGGAGCAGATTTTGCCTCAGCCAGGCTCACAAGAAACGGAAGACAGGGGAGGATGGAATGCATCCTGTGACACAGTGAATGCTGGGGGGATAAACAATGTCAGTCCCAAAGATGTCCACATCGTAATCCCATGTGGGAGACAGAATAATGGCCCCAAAGGTGTCCACGTCCTAATCCCCATGTGGGAGACAGAATAATGGCCCCAAAGGTGTCCACGTCCTGCAATGAGCCAGGTGTGGTGACTCAGCTATGTGGTCCCAGCTATTTGAAGGCCTACGTGGGAGGATTGCTTGAGCCTCAGAGTCCGAGGCTGCAGTGAGTCGTGATTCCACCAGTGCTCTCCAGCCTGGGGGACAGAGCGAGACGCTGTCTCAACAACAACAAAAAATAAAACGGGCTCAGGCTGGTCTCAGACTCCTGAACCCCAGTCATCCTCCTGCTTCCCTCTCCCAAAGTGCTGGGATTATGGGCACGAGCCACCAAACCCTGCCAGAAGGAAACTCTTGTTTTTTTAAGATGAAGTTTTGCTCTTGTCACCCAGGCTGGAGTGCAATGTCAGGATCTCAGCTCACCGCAACCTCCACCTCCCAGGTTGAAGCGATTCTCCTGCCTCAGCCTCCCGAGTAGCTGGGATTACAGGCATGCACCACCACGCCCGGCTAATTTTTGTATTTTTACTAGAGACGGGGTTTCTCCGTGTTGGCCAGGCTGGTCTCGAACTCCCGGCCTCAGGTCATCCACCTGCCTCGGCCTCCCAAAGTGCTGGGATGACAGGCGTGAGCCACCAAACCCTGCCAGAAGTACACTCTTATCAGGCAGAACATTCCAAGGGCTCCGGGAAAAATATCCGTATTTGCCCGGGTGTCTTGGGCCGTGCTGGGTGGTCTGAGCCACACCAGGTTATTCAAGCTGCCGTGTGATCTATGGTGGGGTTTGGAGAAACAGGGATTCACCTTCACTTCTGGAAGCATAATATCTTGTGTTTGCTGTCACACATCATGGCTGGGAGAAGTTGGGTCTACCTTCCCACTGGGAAGAGGCAACAAGAAGCTCGTGCCTGCCTCTCCTGTACTCTGCTCCATGCATCTCTTCTCTTGGATAGTTCTTTTTTTTTTTGAGATGGAGTTTCACTCTGTTGCCCAGGCTGGAGTGCAGTGGTGCAATCTCATCTCACTGCAACCTCTGCCTCCTGGGTTCAAGCGATTCTCCTGCCTCAGCCTCCCAAGTAGCTGGGAGTACAGGTGCCCGCCACCACGCCCGGCTCATTTTTAGATCTTAGTAGAGACGGGGTTTCAGCGTGTTGGCCAGGCTGGTCTCGAACTCCCGGCCTCAGGTGATCCACCTGCCTCGGCCTCCCAAAGTGCTGGGATGACAGGCGTGAGCTACCGTGCCTAGCGTAATTTATTAATAATTTTATACTATCCCTTCCCTTCTCATTCGCTCAGAAAAATTTGCAATGCTGATGTCATCCGTGTACTGTTTAGATACACTTCTCCATTACCAATCTTTTATTACCATGACACCACAAAGCTATAAATAATCTCTCAAGCAGGTATAATCCACCCTAATAAAGATGGGAAGGACGGCCAAGCTATCCTGTGATATTGTATTTCAATTACTTGACTAACCTAATTATCTTTGCTGCTCTGGACCCAGACAGCCTCCAAGGACTCATTTCCTGTGCGTTGTATATGTTTATGATACTTAAAAATGGAGAAAATTCCTGTGGTTTTAATAAAAATCCCCTGAGCACCTGGAGTCTCCCCAGTGCCTTGGAGACGATGTCGTTTTCTGTTTTTGTTTGTTTTTTTGTTTTGTTTTTTGTTTTTCTCTGTGTTTTTTTTTTTTGAGACGGAGTCTCACTCTGTCACCCAGGGGTGGTAGAACATGGTAAATAGTCTCAGCTACTCGGGAGGCGGAGTTGGGACAATCAATTGAGTCTAGGGGGTGGAGGCTGCAGTGCTTCATGATTGCACCACTGGACTCCAGCCTGGGTGAGACAGTGAGACCTCGTCTCTAACATACACACACAAACACACACACTCAACAGTTATCCACCAACCAAGCCCTATATGCTTCATTTGAGCAATTTAGGAATCAGAAACTCTGAATCACACAGTTTACTTGGTGAGTCTATGGTCATTTTGTGTGTGTGAAGGTTTTTGTTTTTTGTTTTTTGAGATGGAGTTTCACTCTGTTGCCCAGGCTGGAGTGCAGTGGTGCAATCTCATCTCACTGCAACCTGTGCCTCCCAGGTTCAAGTGATTCTCCTGCCTCAGCCTCCCAAAGTGCTGGGATGACAGGCTGGCCACCAAAACCCCTGCCAGAAGTACACTCTTATCAGGCAGAACATTCCAAGGCTCGGGAGTATCGTGTTGCCCGGGTGTCTTGGGCCGTGCTGGGTGGTCTGAGCCACACCAGGTTATTCAAGCTGCCGTGTGATCTATGGTGGGGTTTGGAGAAACAGGGATTCACCTTCACTTCTGGAAGCATAATATCTTGTGTTTGCTGTCACACATCATGGCTGGGAGAAGTTGGGTCTACCTTCCCACTGGGAAGAGGCAACAAGAAGCTCGTGCCTGCCTCTCCTGTACTCTGCTCCATGCATCTCTTCTCTTGGATAGTTCTTTTTTTTTTTTTTTGAGATGGAGTTTCACTCTGTTGCCCAGGCTGGAGTGCAGTAGCACAATCTCAGCTCACTGCAACCTGTGCCTCCCAGGTTCAAGTGATTCTCCTGCCTCGGCCTCTCATAGTGTTTGGATTACAGGCGTGAGCCACTGTGCCTGGCCGAAAGATTCTACTTTTAATTTTTTATTTTTATTTATTTTTAAGATGGAGTCTTGCTCTGTTGCCCAGGCAGGAGTGCAGTGGCACAATCTCGGCTCACTGCAACCTCTGCCTCCCGGGTTCAAGTGATTCTCCTGCCTCAGCCTCCCGAGTAGCTGGGATTACAGGCACCTGCCACCACGCCTGGCTAATTTTTTGTATTTTTAGTAGAGACAGGGTTTCACCATGTTAGCCAGGATGGTCTTGAACTCCTGATCTCATGATCTGCCCGCCTCAGCCTCCCAAAGTGCTGGGATGACAGGCGTGAGCCACCCTGCCCGGCCGGAAGATTCTGTTTTTAAATGTTCCTTCGTGACTTAAACTCGGGGACACTCCCACAGACTTTCCAAATGAAAAAAAGCAACGTAATAATAGTTGCCAGCTGGCCATTTTCACCGGTGCCTCCTCTGCAGACCTGGCATCGGCTTTTGGCCTGCAGTTGGGGGTCTCTGGGAGTCTTCAAGATCCAGGAGCAAAGGAACCTTCAGGACGGTGGATATCATTCCTGTTGATCCCTGTTTGCTTGGTTTGGAGACAGTTTCCTCGTTGGCGAAAAGGCAGAAGACGACCATTTGTGATGTGTGCCACGGCAGGGAGAAAGATGCCTCTCTGACTGACACGTGTCTGCAGACGCGCGTTCTCTCAGCCGGCACAGCAGCTAATTAGCCCCAGTAGTAGCTTGACTGACACGTTTTCCCCTCCGGCTCACTGGTGAGAGCCGTTTCTCTGGGGACTCAGAAAGCTTTATTTTAATGGGCCTTAAAGTGGGAACTGCTAAGTGTACAGTAAATATGAAAGAGGGGATTAACTTAGCCCTTGGATGGGAATCATCTGCCACTTACCCATCGTGTGTCTGCGAGCTCAGCTGATTTGTCAGGGTGCTGGGCAAAGCTTAGCAAAGGAAATTGTCGAAAGTAGATGACTGTCCCTCATTTTAAGGACGCAGACGTGGATATTACCCCATCCGGGCGTACCTTGGAGACCGTGCAAATTCATTTGCAGACCATCACTATAAAGCTCATATCCCAATAAAGTCATACACAGTTTTACTTTCCTACTGCATATAAAACTTTAGACTGTAGTCTAGTGTGTGTGCAATACCGCTATGTTTAAAAAACAATGTATAGACATTAATTAAGAAACACAGCCGGGCACGGTGGCTCATGCCTGTAATCCCTTCACTTTGTGAGATTGAGGTGGGTGGATTATCTGAGGTCAGGAGTTCAAGACCAGCCTGGCCAATATGGTGAAACACTGTCTCTACTAAAAATACAAAAATTAGCCCGGTGTGCCCAGCTACTCAGGAGGCTGACGCAGGAGAATCCCTTGAACCTGGGAGGCGGAGGTTGCAGTGAGCCAAGATCGTGCCACTGCACTCCAGCCTGGGTGACACAGGCACCTGGCCTGTGTGTGTATAGAAATGAGAGCTGTGTCTGCCAGGAAGTTTCTGTAGCTACCTTGCCATTGAAATCTGTGCAAAAAAGAAGGCACACCTGTCCAGGCACGGTGGCTCACGCCTGTAATCCCAGCACTTTGAGAGACCGAGGTGGGTGGGTCACCTGAGGTCAGGAGTTCGAGACCAGCCTGGCCAACATGGTGAAACCCGGTCTCTACTAAAATTACAAAATTAGCTGAGCATGGTGGCGGGTGCCTGTAATCCCAGCTACGTGGGAGGCTGAGGCAGGAGAATCGCTTGAACCCGGGAGGCGGAGGTTGCAGTGAGCTGAGATCGCACCACTGCACTCCAGCCTTGGCGACAAGAGCGAAACTCTGTCTCGAAAAAACCAAAAAAGAGAAAGAAGGCAAACGAAGCAGCAGGGAGATGATTGCACTTTCAAAAACAAGCAGCCGGGGCAGGCTTCCTTTTCTGAGCTTGGCGGGCAGGCAATTCCTACACGGATGATGCTCAGGAATGAGCCACAGGCCTCGGCTCCCGGAATGGAGGTAACTGCTGAGTGTTCAGGGTGCTGAGACGCATTCCTCCAAAGCTCGTCATGAAAACCTCGTCAGATTGGAGCCATACATTACACAAATGTGACGCAGAAATCCTGGTGGGTTCCACTTCCTCTGCTGGATTTTATTAGCACCTCATCAGGTCCCAGGTCTGCAAGCATATGCTCACAAGGACGTCCCAAAAAGGCTCCGTGAAGCAGGAAAACCTCTGTCTCTCATTAGAGGTGAAAGCAATTTAATAGGTTGAAAGAGGCAGGGAACAGCACGGGCTCATATATCACCTACGCAAAAAACAAAAGACGGTCTAGCAAGGAATGTTGATAGCGTGAGACTGACAAGGGGCCAAATGCTCCATGCCAAAGAGATGGGTGTCACCAAAGCGATTTCCGGGAGCTTCAAAGGTGGCACCGGAGACTGTTTGAAATTTCCCTCCTTCATCCCGTAAATGCATGTGTCATACGTCAGGCACTGTTTGGAGAGGACAAAACCAAGACCCCTGTCTTGGTGAAACGTACCCCTTCATCGGAGAGAGAAGGAACTCTGAAATAAATAAGAAAATTACATATTCCGGGTCAAACCCAGCGAGGCAGTGGACAGTTTGCCTGTTGAAAGGAGGGCAGTGGCTCAGGGAGAAGAAGTGAGTTTGTGTGTGACTACGTCGTTCCAGAAGAATGTTCTAGAACATTCTATCTGGTGATACGGGGCTGGGCGCGGTGGCTCACGCCTGTCATCCCAGCAGTTTGGAAGGCCGAGTTTCATTCACAAGGTCAAGAGATCAACATCATCGTAGCCAACATAGTGAAACCCTGTCTCTACTAAAAATACAAAAATTAGCCTGGCGTGGTGGCGGGTACCTGTAGTCCTGGCTACTCAGGAGGCTGAGGCAGGAGAATTGCTTGAACCCAGGAGATGGAGGTTGCAGTGAGCTGAGATTGTGCCACTGCACTCTGGCCTGGGTGACAGAGAGAAAGACTCTGTCTCTAAATAAATGAATAAATAAAAATATAATAAAATAAAAGATAAAACAAGCAGAATGAGACTCAAAAAAAAAAAAACCAAAAAAGAGAAAGAAGGCAAACGAAGCAGCAGGGAGATGATTGCACTTTCAAAAACAAGCAGCCGGGGCAGGCTTCCTTTTCTGAGCTTGGCGGGCAGGCAATTCCTACACGGATGATGCTCAGGAATGAGCCACAGGCCTCGGCTCCCGGAATGGAGGTAACTGCTGAGTGTTCAGGGTGCTGAGACGCATTCCTCCAAAGCTCGTCATGAAAACCTCGTCAGATTGGAGCCATACATTACACAAATGTGACGCAGAAATCCTGGTGGGTTCCACTTCCTCTGCTGGATTTTATTAGCACCTCATCAGGTCCCAGGTCTGCAAGCATATGCTCACAAGGACGTCCCAAAAAGGCTCCGTGAAGCAGGAAAACCTCTGTCTCTCATTAGAGGTGAAAGCAATTTAATAGGTTGAAAGAGGCAGGGAACAGCACGGGCTCATATATCACCTACGCAAAAACAAAAGACGGTCTAGCAAGGAATGTTGATAGCGTGAGACTGACAAGGGGCCAAATGCTCCATGCCAAAGAGATGGGTGTCACCAAAGCGATTTCCGGGAGCTTCAAAGGTGGCACCGGAGACTGTTTGAAATTTCCCTCCTTCATCCCGTAAATGCATGTGTCATACGTCAGGCACTGTTTGGAGAGGACAAAACCAAGACCCCTGTCTTGGTGAAACGTACCCCTTCATCGGAGAGAGAAGGAACTCTGAAATAAATAAGAAAATTACATATTCCGGGTCAAACCCAGCGAGGCAGTGGACAGTTTGCCTGTTGAAAGGAGGGCAGTGGCTCAGGGAGAAGAAGTGAGTTTGTATTGGCGACTCATTGGGTCCCAGAAGAATGTTCTAGAACATTCTATCTGGTGATACGGGGCTGGGCGCGGTGGCTCACGCCTGTCATCCCAGCAGTTTGGAAGGCCGAGTTTCATTCACAAGGTCAAGAGATCAACATCATCGTAGCCAACATAGTGAAACCCTGTCTCTACTAAAAATACAAAAATTAGCCTGGCGTGGTGGCGGGTACCTGTAGTCCTGGCTACTCAGGAGGCTGAGGCAGGAGAATTGCTTGAACCCAGGAGATGGAGGTTGCAGTGAGCTGAGATTGTGCCACTGCACTCTGGCCTGGGTGACAGAGAGAAAGACTCTGTCTCTAAATAAATAAATAAAAATATAATAAAATAAAAGATAAAACAAGCAGAATGAGACTCAAAAAAAAAAAAAACCAAAAAACAGTTGTGATATGGTTTGGTTGTGTCCCCACCCAAATCTCATCTTGAATTGTAGCTCTCAGAATTCCCACATGTCATTGAATTCTGCGGATGGGATTTTCCATGCTGTTCTCATGACAGTGACTAAGTCTCGCCAGATCTGATGGCTTTATAAAGGGGAGTTCCCCTCCACACACGCTCTTGCTTGCCGCCATAGAAGATGTGGCTTTGCTCATCCTTTGTTTTCCACCATGATTGTGAGGTCTCCCCAGCCATGTGGAACTGTGAGTCCACTAAACCTTTTTTTCTTTATAAGTTACTAGTCTCAGGTATGTCTTTATTTTTATTTATTTTTTTTTGAGACACAGTCTCTCTCTGTTGCCCAGGCTGGAGTGCAGTGGGGTCATCTTGGCTCACTGCAAGCTCCACCTCCCGGGTTCACGCCATTCTCCTGCCTCAGCCTCCCAAGTAGCTGGGACTACAGGCACCTGCCACCACACCCGGCTAATTTTTTGTATTTTCAGTAAAGACGAGGTTTCACCGTGTCAGCCAGGCTGGTCTCGATCTCCTGACCTCATGATCCTCCTGCCTCAGCCTCCCAGAGTGCTGAGATGACAGACGTGAGCCACTTTACCTGGTTTCAGGTATGTCTTTATCAGCGGTGTGAGAATAGACTAATGCAACTGGATAGAAGTGGCCAGAGGGGTAGGAGGAAGACGGAGAGGGTATGGAACTCTAGAGGCCGAGTGAGTCAAGGAGAAAGGGGTGATAGCTGAGTCCACCATACTAGTAGGTGTAGGAAGGTGACCCAGTGGTGCATTTATCACTGGGGGTTAGTAGGGATCTTGGTGAGACCCAGGTGTGTGCAGTGAGGGGGGTGAGATGATGCATGAAGATGATGCTGCAGAAATTCAAGCACCATCTAAACCCACATCCTGCTATGCTAGGAAAAGGTGCAAAGAGATGGGGTGAAGGCTTGGGGGAATGTACTCGAAAGAATTGTTTTACCTGAAAAGATGGCTGTGTGTCTCTGTGGATGGGAATGATCAAGTCTAGAGGCAAAAGCAAGGGAGAGAATGTGTTGGGTACTGATGTGTCCACTTGACTGGGCCACGGGGTGCCCAGATGTGTGGTCAAACACGATTCAAGGTGTGTGGGAGGGTCTCTCTGGACAAGAGGAGCATTTGAATCCATGCACGGAGGAAAGTAGATTGCCTTTCTCAATGTGGGTGGGCCCTATCCAATCAGTTGAAGGACTGATTGGATAGAACAAAAGTGTTGGCTGGGCGCAGTGACTCATGCCTGTCATCACAGCACTTTGGGAGGCCAAGGTGGGTGGATCACGAGGTCAGGAGTTCAAGATCAGCCTGGCCAAGATGGTGAAACCCCGTGTCCACTAAAAATACAGAAATTAGCCAGGCGTGGTGGCGGTGCCTGTAATCCCATCAACTCGGGAGGCTGAGGCAGGAGAATCGCTTGAACGTGGAAGGCGAAGGTTGCAGTGAGCTGAGGTCGCAATGCTGCACTCCAGCCTAGGTGACAAGAATGACACTCCGTCTCAAAATAAAGAAAACAAAATAAAATATGAAGTAGCAACATATTCCAGGCTGTTAGCGGCTGAACTGCATCCTCTGAAAATTCTTATGTTGAAGCCCTAATCCCCAGGACTTCAGAATGTGAATGTATTTGGAGGCAGGGTCTTTAAAGAGGTGATTCAGGTAAAATGATCTCATTAGTATAGTCCCTGATTCAATAGGGCAGGTATCATTATAAAAAAGGGAGATGAGGGGCCGGGCGCGGTGGCTCACGCCTGTAATCCCAGCACTTTGGGAGGCCGAGGCGGGTGGATCACAAGGTCGGGAGATTGAAACCATCCTGGCTAACACGGTGAAACCTCATCTCTACTAAAAATACAGAAATTAAGGCCAGGCGCGGTGGCTCACGCCTGTAATCCCAGCACTTTGGGAGGCTGAGGCAGGAGAATGGCATGAACCCGGGAGGCGGAGCTTGCAGTGAGCCAAGATCACGCCACTGCACTCCAGCCTGGGCGATAGAGCAAGACTCTGTCTCAAAAAAAAAAGGGAGATGAGGACACAGACACACACAGAGGGACGACCGTGTGAGGACACAGGGAGAAGACGGTGTCTCCAAGCCCAGGAGAGAGGCCTCAGGAGGAACCAGCCCTGCCCACACCTTGAGCTCAGACTTCCAGCCTCTAAGACTGTGAGAGAGTCAATGTCTTTTGTTTAAGCCGCACAATCTGTGGGACTTTGTGATGGAACCGTTAGCAGACTCAAATACTGATCAATCTTCAGCTAAAACAACAAACAAAAAAAACTCCAAAAGGCCCACAAACATCAAACAACAAACAAAAACAAAAACAACAAACAAAAACAACAAACAAACAAAAACAACAAACAAAAACAACAAACTTTTGCTACTATGTGTTTAAAGTAAAAAATAAAACTGGGCTGATCTGATCTTTTCTTCTTTTTTCTTTTCTTTTCTTCTTTTTTCCTTTCTTTCTTTCTTTCTTTCTTTTTTTTTTTGGAGACAGAGTTTTTGCTCTTGTTGCCCAGGCTGGAGTGCAGTGGTGTGGTCTCGGCTCACTGCAACCTCCGCCTCCCGGGTTCAAGCGATTCTCCTGCCTCAGCCTCCCGAGTACCTGGGATTACAGGTGCCCGCCACCACGCCCGGCTAATTTTGTATTTTTAGTAGAGATGGGGTTTCACTATGTTGGCCAGGCTGGTCTCAAACTCCTAACCTCAGGTGATCCGCCCACCTCAGCCCTCCAAAGTGCTGGGATTATAGATGTGAGCCACCGTGCCCAGCCTTAACTACCAACTTTTAATCAAGTTTGGCAATTCTCTTTATTTGCAAACAGGGAGCAGAAAAAAACAAAAACAAAAACAAAACAAAACAAAATCAAAAACAAACCAAACAAAAACAAAACAAAACAAAACAAAACAAAATCAAAAACAAACCAAAAAACCTGCATTATGGTGCCCATCACGTTATCTCTCTTGTTTAAGTTTATTTAGCAGCATGATTTGGAACGCAAGCAGAAGACATCCCAACATAGGAATAATGAAGTGTGGCCTTATGAAAAATATGAGACGAATAAAAAGCCATCCGTCTGCTGCCCATCATAAACCAACTTCCAGGTAACAAGGGAGGGGGTAGAAAAGTAAATTATCACTCATGGAAAAGCACCGTAGCTGTCTTGATTGTTACCCGGTTTCAGACGTGAAATCTGACTTCCTACATTGTTCCCTGAGATTTTCCAACGAGGTTTTCGTAACTTGATATTTCACGGCGAAGGAAAAGAGAAGGAAACCAAGGGTAGCTTTCTAAATGGGGATGATGGAAGCTGGCTAGGATGGAGAGAAGGTTGACCACAGGTGGGATGGAGAGGGTTCACCCGTAGCATGGATATCAGCTTCCTAGATGGGACAGTCAGAGTTTCATGGTAACTATTACCAAAGGTACGCAGAAAAGTTACAAGCTTGTGCCAGCCCTGGGCATCGTCAAGTCAGGGGATAATATTGAGTGAAAGTGGTATTAGGCCAGGCACGCTGGCTTATGCCTATAATCCCAGCACTTTGGGAGGCTGAGGTGGGTGGATCATCTGTGGTCAGGAGTTCGAGACCAGCCTGGCCAACACGGCAAAACCCCATCTCTACTAAAAATACAAAAATTAGCCAGGTGTGGTGGGCATGCCTGTAATCCCAGCTACTTGGGAGGCTGAGGCAGGAGAATCACTTGAACTCTGGAGGTGGGGGTTGCAGTGAGCCAAGATCACACAATTGCACTCCAGCCTGGGTAAGAAAAGCAAAACCCTGTCGCAAAAAAAAAAAAAAAAAAAAAAAAGAAAGTGATATTGTTGTTTTATTTGTTTATTTTTTGTATTTTTGACAGTCTGGCTCTGTCACCAGAGTGTGGTGGCGGGCGTGAGAATGGCGTGAACCCGGGAGGCGGAGCTTGCAGTGAGCCGAGATCGCGCCACTGCCCTCCAGCCTGGGAGACAGAGCGAGACTCCGTCTCAAAATAAATAAATAAATAAGTAAGTAATAAAAATGAATGACCCAGTCTCAGGTATGTCTTCATTAGCACCGTGAGAGTAGACGGATACAGACACATCTTGGGATAGAGAAGTTGGATGATCAATGGGGCTGGAGGTAGGCTCAGTCACCAGGAGAACAAAGTCTGACATCAAATCCTATAGCCACCAGCAGCAGCATTCAGGGTCAGTCGTATCTCACAGTCATGGTGGGAATTACGCCCACGGGTCTGGGAAGCCCCCCTTGTCTTGGCCAGCAGGGCTGAGACTATTAGCTTGTTAGCCTGCACGCTAACCTATGTGCATACGACGCAGGTCACGGCTGGGATTGCCTTCAACAGGAATGCCGCCTGCCAAGAGTCTATGACGTTCTTCAGTGCTTCCAGGTAGAATGGATGTTGCGTGCGTAATGCTGTGAATTTGTTTCTTTTCTCTTTTTTTGAGATGTAGTTTCACTGTTGTCACCCAGGCTGGAGTGCAGTGGCGTGATCTCGGCTCACTGCAACCTCTGCCTCCTGGGTTCAAGCGATTCACCTGCCTCAGCCTCCTGAGTAGCTGGGATTACAGAGATGTGCCACCAGGTCTGGCTAATTTTTGGATTTTTAGTAGAGACGGGGTTTCTCCATGTTGGCCAGGCTGGTCTCAAACTCCCTACCTCAGGTGATCCACCCACCTCGACCTTCCAAAGTGCTGGGATGACAGGTGTGAGACACCGCGCCAGGCCAATGCTGTGAAATTTTGAGGCTTAGCGCCAGGTTTATTTCTGTGTGTGCCTGGGTCAAGTACCCACACAGGTGGAATTACATTCTCAGCCTCACCAGAGCGGGGAGGGGTGGTGAGGAAGTCCCCGAAGCCAAATGCTACCCCGGAGGCATCGTCCTCTGGCTTTTACAGCTCAGGTTGAGA